>PVKP010044376.1:0-16767 GCA_004027715.1 Plecturocebus donacophilus | reverse complement strand
TTCATCACACTCATCCTCCGTCAGGCCTTGTTCTCTTGCTGATGAGGAGCTGCGATCCCCTGTAGGAGGAGAGGCATTCTGATTTCGGGTGTTCTCAGCCTTTTTGCACTGGTTTCTTCCCATTTTTGTGGATTTATCCACCTGTCGTCTTTGTAATTGCCGACTTTCAGATTGGGTCTCTGAGTGGACGTCTGGCTTGGTGGTGATGAAGTTTTTTCTATTTCTTAGTTTTCCTTCGGGGGGCGCCCCTTCCCCACAGAGCTGGGCCTTCCTGGGTTCAGCTGTGCTTCTCAGTCCTCAGCACTTCCAATTGTTGTTCTCCTTGTGGGGATGGGACCAGCCGAGCCCGACTAAAAGGGCACCACCCAGTCCCGCACACTCCGCACTGAGAAGCACTGCGCCGGCCAAAAGAGTCGCGCTGGCGACCTGCGTGGCTCCCTCGCCGGGAATCTCCCAGTCCGTGGGCATCAAATATTCGTCTGCAATTGCGGCTTCCACTCGCTCTCTGCGCCCTCACCGCGAGCCACAATCCCGAGCTGCTGCTAAGCGGCCATTTTGGATCTCTCTCCCGAGACTTCTTTCAATCATTTTTTGGTACAGTGAATGATGAGTTGGTTTTAGACTAATGATTTTTTTCTGTGTGTTATATAAAATTATTGGGTTCTAGAAGTTTTCATTTGGTTTTCAGTATTTTATAATGAAACACAACATTCTGCATACAATTTGGGGGGCAAGATATTATAGGAGGTAGTTTAAATTAAATGCATGAGCTGAAAACGTGTGTAAAATATGTTTTCTGTCAGTGTTAGGTGAAACTTCTTGCATACCAGTAGATAACATCTGGATGTACCAACTCTAATTAAGCAAACACAGCAGGAAAAGATTCTCTTACTGTTAACCCATCTGACACCTGAAAATTCCTCATTCAACTATACATACTAATAAGAAGAGGGTTTGAGCATCAGCAAGGCCTCAGCTGCTACCCTAAACTTAATGAAAGTCAATGAAATGAGAAATCTCAGTTTTAACATAGGCACCTAACTGGCTTGCTTTTCTTTTAAAAGATAGTGTTAATTTCATTTTCTAATTTGTACAAAAATATATCTCATTTTGCATACTAGTTTTATCATGTAACTATTAAATTCAGTATATCATTCAAATTTACATTATTATAGACTTTAAGTTTTTTAAACTAGAAATAAAGACAACTGTTTTTCTCTTTGGTAATATGTTATCTTTTCCTCAAGAAATAGATTCCAAAAAGAGCCCCACAGAGCTCTGTATCTGAGAAAAACAAGAGTTGGTAAACACCAAATTCTTTTCCCTATCTTGAAAAATCACATTTCATGCTAATATATATCAATACTTCTGAGAATTACTAAAGATTTCTGTTTTTGATGACAGAACCTTTTTCACTGAAATTCCTATTAGAAGAATAAACTATGATGGAGATATCTTGGAATGTTCACTGATCTTAATTTCATTTAGAATTTGCAAAGAAGAATCTCATATAATAAGTCTAAATAGCTCTTAATATGATAACAAGGTCCTGTCCACTTGAAGAGTTGCCATGCCTGGGATAGTCTGTTGAGAAATCATGAAACGCCCCCATCGCCTGGCAGCTAGAAAACTGGTATAAAAAGTATAAATCAAATCAGCCTATATCTTTCAAGCCCTGACCCCTCACCTCTGTTACCTTAAAAAAAGTCGAAAATATACTTTATTCAAATGCAATGCCAAGTTTTTCTCTAAATAACCATAGGGCTAAGTGGAATAAAAAGTCTATCAGAACTACTTGTATGTTATCATTTCCATGTATTTAGTGGGTTGAGGAATTGCAGAGACCCTTCCAGAGGTTATGTACTTTATTCAACAAATGATGAAATAATCTGTCTTTGGAACACTGTTCTTTGTATCATGGCATTTCAGGTCTTCTTTTGACAGATCATGCAACTAAAGAATAACACTGTACATAATCGTATTTTTTAACAAATGTATTGATCTTTTTTTTTCTCAAAATAATTTTATTGGGTATGATATACAGATCTTAAGTACACACTCAATTCTGACAATTGAATGCAGCCACATAAATCACACTTCTATGGAGACAAAAAGTTTCTTTATGCTGTACCAAGGGTCCCAAGATCATCCCCACCTTTGATGATCTGCTATGAAGCCTCCCAAGACTCAGCATATAGGCATAGTCATGGCAGTGATTTATTACAGCAAACAGATAAAAAGCTAAATCAGCAGAGAAAAGTTGCATCCAGCAATATCCAGAAGAAACCAGGTGCAAGCATCCAAGAGTCTTATCCCACTGGAGTCGTACCAGCTGATCTTAATTCACCCAGTAGCAACTTGGGATGGCAATGTGAAATGCTGTCTAACAGGGAGGCTCATGAGAGACTCAAAGTCTGTGGTTTTTATTGGGGTTGATTACATAGAACAAACTCTGCCTACTCTGTAAAAAAATTTTCGACTTCAAGGAAACCAAATATTCAGGATAAATCAATTGTTTGAACAAATAGTTTAAGACAATGAATCATTCTTATCAGAGAATGGTGGGAACTCTTGAAATATAAGTTTCTAGATGCCAGCCAAGACCAACCTTGAAAGTAGGCCTTTCTAAGGATCAGTCTCCTGCCTGCTTATGTTAACCCTTTTCTGCACCTTTACTGCAAATCAAGCCTCCTAGAAACCACTGATCTACTTTTGATCAAAATAAGTTAGTTTTTCTAGTCTAGAAATTCACATAAGTAGAATCAAATAGAACATAATGTCATTTCACCACTTAATTTTCATTCATTGTTCACAGTTTCTGAATGTTTTTGGCCTTGATGTAGTGTGCATTTTATATTGCAACATTTTATAACTCAGGATCCACAGCCATCAGCAGCTCCAGACTCACCTTCACACAGCTTGGCTGCTGAAAAGAAAAGTCAAGTATGCACTGGAAAATCCTAGGATTGCTTCTCAGCCTTTTGGCTAAGATCATGTGTGAAAATTCCAGGGAAGAATTATGATTGTCCTGGATAGAGTGATGACCCACTTGTGACCAAGACCTGACTCAAGGAAGGCAGGTTTGGCTTGCATTCAGATCTACAGTCCTACTGTTATCAGAGATGAGTGGTTTTCAGAGAGAACAGAATCAACCACTAGAAGAGATAACACTGGGTGAGACAGCTTTCTAGTGTGACTATACGATGTTTAATTTTTCAGGATGTCTTTAATTTTTTAAATTCCAAACCAAATGTATGTTAATTGATTAAGTAGTAATAAAAATAATTATCCAAGGGACCTGAGAAAATATACAATGAAAAGAAAGATTTTTTTCTCACAGTCTGTAGTCTAGAATGGCACTTACAGCCAGCCATGTGAACATTCAGCAGATCCTATAAAGTGGAAAGAAGGCATTCCATTGAAAACAATGGCATCTTCCACCTCTGAATCAATTTTTCACCATTGCATCTAAATCTTTTTTAGCTTCTTTAAGAAAAAAAAAAACACTTATCTGACAACTATTATATCAGAGAACTGAATGCCAAGGTTCAAGCCTAGACTCACGATCACATCACTTGTCCAGGCAAGGACGAGATTCAATTCAGGGTGCCTGGAGATCAAACCAGAAAGCACACTTTACAAGTCATTTATTAACTACTTTTTAAAAATTTCTGGTCCTGACAGCAACATTTATTCTAGTTGAGAAGCCAAATTGAAGATACGTGTAATAGACAATTCCAAGTCATTTCCTCTAAACATATTTTGTCTGAACGATCTAATATAAAATTTTCCTGCAGTTACATTTGCATCCCTGGAGGAGAGCTTCCCGATGTTGGCTTGCTGCTGAAGTTTAGTGCAGCTGCAGAGCTTTAGCCCGACTCTCTCACTCCTTGAGCATTCCCTATGCTCAAAGAATAATTCATTGTTCTGGATGAATTTTAAGGTCTTTCTTTAATGCAGTATTATTCCTCAGTTTATTGTGTAAAAGAAAAAAAGAATTGTTGTTTTAAATTTCTTCATTAAAAATTGTCTTTTTCTCAACACCTTTCATTCATTATTTGTATGATTATGATTGATTGATTGATGATTTTGTGGCAGAATCTTGCTGTCACCCAGGCTGGGATACAGTGGAATAATCATGATCATAGCTCACTGTAACCTTGAACTCCTTGGCTCAAGTGATCCTCCACCTCAGGCGCCTGAGTAGCTGGGACTACTCGGTAGCTGGCACATGCCATCACCACAGTTGACTTTTTTACTTCTGGCTTCAAGCAATCCTGCCACCTCAGCCTCCCAAAGTGCTGGGATTATAGGTGTGAACTACCATGTCTGGCCCATTTTATGTATAATTCATAAAGTCCACAAAAGCTAGTAAAGTGTACATATATGTTGCATATAAATACTTTTAAACATGTATATAAAGCAGAACCTGCTCAGATGATTTTTAAACATTAGTGTTGATCAAAAAGGAAGTGGTGTTTTAAGGAATGTAATATTAGTTATTTCTCTTTCTGCCTCAGTCTCTTCTAGATAGGCCAGCCTCCAGGTCATCTATTATCTTGAGAATTCTGATACCCACTGCACTTTACACAACTTCCAAACTACCATGAACACTTCCTATTTTTTTCCTCTGAAGAAATCTATCTTGAACTCTACCTCTGGGATTACAAAATTTTCTCCTATTATCAACTTTCCTTTTCTCTCCTTTCTCCTTCCCCTGACCCAACCGTCACTCTCCCTGACAGATACTGACACTGCTTGCAGATAGAGGTTATTATTTACTATTTTCATGTGCTTCATGACCCCCATCATTATTACCAAACCATTTGCACTTCTACCTCCTTCAAAATGTTGCTGCTCTTTTGAACTTCAGACCATTTAGCTGTAATCTTCAAATTGTTGTGATACACCAGTGTCAAAATGTCTACAAACTCTCCACTGTGTCCATGAAAAATTTAGTTCCTGCCTCACTCTGTTTCCCATCCCCTTTTTATGGTAGTCATTCCCAGCGATTTTAAAACCAGCATGTAAAGTCCATGCCACATTCTGAATTGGCAGCTCTCTGGCCACCTCACTTCCGACAACCATTTCCTTTATCCTATTTTGGTCATCTTGTCTTTGATTACATAGTGGACCTTAATCATCACCAGCAAAGCCACATGACCACCAAAAATCTCAATTCCAAATACTCCACTATTTAACTAGTCATTTTAACCTTCAGTCTGAAACCAGAGCCTTTCCTCTACTAATTCCTCGGCCTTAACATGTTTTCTATCACACTTTCCAGGCATTTGCTTGCTTGTTCACCAAGTTAGAACTCATTGGCTGTCTTCATAATCACTGCTCTGAAAAGCAGCATTTGATTTACTCTCCCTTGTCCAATCAACTGATAAAGCACCAATCCTGGTTGCAAAGCTATATCTGCCTTTTAATCTGACCCTAGCACTAGCAAGTAAAGATTGCTGGAAATGTTTACTCTACCATGTGATACAGGACCACAGATTTTGAATGGACCCTCATCATTAGACAAAAGAACTTACTACATGTCCTTTCTAAGTTTACCTTCTCCCATTCTAAAACAAAACAAAACCAACAATGGTATACCCCTTCCTATCTCCTCAAAGTTCCAAACTCTCCTCCCGACTATACTCTCTCAGTTGAGACTTCACTTCATACTGTATTGGTAAAATAGGTGTCATCAGATGGAAACTCAATCAACTAGACTAATCTTCCTGTATCAGTTTCTATCTCTTCTGGCTTCTCTCCATAAAGTGAGATAATTTTCCTTAATTCTTCCAAAGGCATCCCCTCCAATTGTGATCTACATTCCCTCTTCTCCTCTCCTTCCAAGGATTTTAGTTGTTTCCATGCTTTTGTTCATCCTAATTCTTCTCAATAATACATCTTTCTCCTTATTCTTTGTTAGTAGAAAGTACGTGAGTTCATCCTTGGAAGTCCACTTAAGAAAGCAACTCCCCCATGAAGTGCTTTTCCTGGTTTCCCTTACTGAAATTAAAAATATATGCCTCCTTTGTGCCTCTATATTTTGTACAAGTTTTTAATGAAGGTCATTTTGCCTTTTAATGTGGCAACTTGTTTCTATCTCTGCTATACAGTAAATTCTAAGCTACATGAAAATACTAAAAGATTTTACATAAAATCTTTATATTTTCTATAGCTTTAAGCACTGAAGCCTTCCAGATAATAGGTTGAACAAATATTTATATCAATATTCTATTCATATTGCATACCATTGCATATTCGTTAAAGTGACTTTCTCCCCTATTAACATAGCTTCAGTCAATTAGCCGATCATTCTCATCACATGAAGAATGTCATTAATGAGGTTGAATTTTTCTACTCTTATATTTTAATACAAAAATTTCTTCTTTCTTGGTTTTTGTATTCATTATGTTTGCAGATATCCATAATGTACTCATGAAATAACCATTAAACATGTTGATTTATTATACAGTTAATGTTTGGAATATTTGTATTACTTTTATTCTTCTGCATATGGAGATTTAGCTCTTAATATGTCTCTATTTTAAAATGAAATAGGGCTCAGTTGCCTTCCTAGACTTAAAAATAAGTCCATTCAACAACATAATTTTTAGTTTTCTAATTCATCCTTGAAATCTCCAGCTATGTTGGCAATTTTTTTATATTGATTTAAAGACCACAGTTAAAATTTTTTTGCCTGGACCTTCATAGCTTCTCTTTGTACCAGTAATTTTTGCTTAAAATTTAGTAATTAGTTTCTAGAAGAATTTAAGTGCATTCCATAAAATAAATTTAAAAGTTTAGCCCAAGTTTATAAATAAGAAGCACTCATACCAAGAACTCCTTTTCTTCCATCATATTTACCATATAAAACTTTCTATTCAGCTTAGGGTTACTTCTGAGTTATTTTAAATGCTAGTTATATATTTGTTAAAATTAAGCTGAAGTGGTTAAAATGGGATATTAATAATTCTATGCACTTACAGTACACTATGATAATCAAATTTATTATCAAATATGTATTTTCATAATTTCAAAACCACATCTCCCAGTACAATTACATGTATATAATTTAATAAATTTTTATTCTGTTTTAAAGCATGAGACATATAAATGTACACTACAATGTGCACATTAATGAAAACATCCAGCATTTTGTGGTTTGCAATATTTAAACTTGAAAACCATTTTAACAATCTCTTTACTGAAAATAGACACTTGCCATTTGCTTTTGTAAAATACATGGGTGAGGCAAAGTTGAGATGGACAGCACGCCTGGTAAATGACACAGCCAAGATCCACAAAGTGTTTGACAGTTTTAAATAAGCAGTCAAGTCTATTAAAAAGAGGTTACTAAGGTTAAATCAAAGATCTTTCTTCAGTTAACATTTTATTATCTAACTTACCAACCTGAGGGACATAAGCTGGTGGGAGTATGAAAATACTGAGCTATTTTAAGCCATAATTAACATAAGCCACGCTGAGTCATTTTAAAACATGATTAACAAAATATTTAATGTTAACCATGTTAACATTAAATACTTTGTGTATAGACTTCATTTATAAAAGTAAATTATTCAGAAAAATATTCTTCAGAACAAAATGTACAAGATAATCCACTGAGGAACAGAAAAAGGTATATATTACTATGTATTTAATCTTATATTTACAAAAGTTAAAGAAAGTTAAGTTAGACTGATATTAAAGATCTCATGGATAATCAAAGTATATAATTACTTAAAAGATATACAATTATTGTAACAAACTTTTTTTATAGTTAACTGTTTTGACATTTCATAGTACCACATTTTCATAGCACAAAAAGATTTCCCATTTCTTAGTTTGCAATTGGAGGATAAGAATTTCAGTATTATTTCTTTTAAATGTGGACTTAATTTATATGATTATTAAATCAGACTTCCACATTGAATTCAGAGTCTACCATCAGAGATTTGAATTGAAATTTAATAAGTTATGTACAGATGGAAAACTTGTGGAAATGTATTTTACTTTAAGTTAAATTCATTCCCTAATATATTAAGTACTTCCACTGGACAAAACTTTATAAAGCATACAAGTGTTTTTGACTCAAACTACACTGAAACCTTGAATGATTTGTGTTCTGCCAAATTCAGCAATAATTATATTGTTTCAAAGAAAAGTAATAGTTCCATTCATATATCAGTAAAGAAATACAAATTTCAGGGCTCACAGATTTCAGTTCTTCCACTTCCATCACAGACATTTGGAAAAAGTATTGCACCACACAACTTTATATCTACAACAAAAATAGGGAAATAATTTGTAAACTATTAACTTTTCTTGAATTCTTAGGTGAGCTGAGGTTGCAGAGCACTAATCTGAAATCTGAGGAAAAACAAGTACCAGGTAGGAGGCATAAGACACAAATATTTTCATCTCTGAAGTAGATGCTGGATGCATCTGGGCTGGTAGGAATTCAGCTAAAGTTTTTAGCAAATGCTTTTTTTTTGTATTATTATTATTATACTTTAAGTTCTGGGGTACACATGTAGAAAGTTCAGGTTTGTTACATAGGTATACACGTGCTATGGCGGTTTGCTGCACCCATCACCCCACCATCTACATTAGGTATTTCTCCTAATGCTATCCCTCCCCTACACCACCCCCACCCCCCGACAGGCCCCAGAGTGTGAGGTTCCCCTCCCTGTGTCCATGTATTCTCACCGTTCAACTCCCACTTATGAGTGAGAACATTCAGTGTTTGGTTTTCTGTTCTTGTGTTAGCTTTTAGCAAACTCTTAATGACTGACTGGGCTACCAAGAAAATATGAAGCCCTCAGAGTCACAGATAAATGGGAATTCATGCCCACGTGTGGGATCTCAATGGGCCTCACAAGGCACCCAGGAGAGAGCCAAGATTGTCTCTCATGACACAGGCCTGGATTAAGGGCACAGAACAGCTTGGGGAAAGACACGAAGTCCCACCCCTCTTCATCTTCCCTAGGGGAAAACAGTCACAAGTCACTGGAGAAAAGAGCAGTAAAACCTGTCTCCTTCAGAATTCAGGAAAGACTCATTCCAGCTGGTCTTGGAAGAGAACCAAAAAAGATTCCCTAGATTATCAAAGAAACCCCCATCTCTGGGGCAGGAATAAGACAATCTCTGGAGTCCAAACCATTAGCTGTCTCCTAGTGGCACAAGATGTGCAGGATCACTGAGAACAAGCCACACCCAAGACCCAGCAACACAACCCTTGCCAAAGACTTAGGCTGCGACTTAATAAAACAGAGCACCCTTCGCCTTCACATGCCTATATCCAGAGGAGCAAACATTAAGAAGTAATAGGAATCCACCACCACAGGAGAATCAAAGCTCACAGGGAGACCTTTGAGATGCAGGCACAAAGGAAAGATCTAAATCAGATGATGAGAAGACATTGAGGAAAAAGTCTGGCAACCTGTCCTCACCCTAAACACACTGGAGGAATTTGAAGTTTGTGCCACACTAAGGGCAACATGAGAATCAATAACAACAAGATGAACAACCCCAGCTCAGGTTCTAAATGGATTGGCTCAACCCCCAGACTAAAGGCTTCTAAAGAGAGAGAGGGAAAAAAAGATAGAGAGAGAGAGAAGCAAGGTAGGAGAGAGGAAGGAATTGGAAAAGGAATAAAAGTATACTTTTCAAGCATAAAGATTATTTACCTCAACAAACAAACAAGAATCTTGACACATTGACACATGATATTAAAAGTGCTGAAAGTCAAAGATTAAGGTTGCCAGAGAAAAAGGACATACTATATCCAGGAGGATAAAGATAAGAATTATAGACGTCTACACGTCAGAAAAATGTCCAATCCAAAATACGACAGACCAGTATCATTGAAATGTTAAGAATAAGTCAGCCCAGAATTTCACAGCCAGAAATAACATCATTCAAAACTGAAAGAGAATTAAAGGTGAGAAAAAAGACAGGATATTAGCAATAGACCTGCACTACAAGATATGTTACAGTAAGTTTTTCGACAGAAGGAAAGTATGCATTAAAAAAGCCATAAAGTGTACTTTTCCCCTTTTTGTTGCTCTAAAATACATCTGAGCAGATGAAGCAAAGATAGTACCAAGAAATTGTATCTTTACAGCATATGTAAAAGTAAAATTTATGGCAACAGTAGCACAAAGAATGAGATCAATTTAACTCAAAGCCAATTCTTTGAAACAATTGATAAATTTGATAAATACGTAGCTGGACTGAATGAGGTAGGATGGAGGGGAGAATGTGATTTTCAAATAGAAATAAAAGAATGTTCTTCTTCTCCACTCTTATTTAACATTGTATTGGAGAGCTTCCCCAATACAATAACCTCAGAATAGTAAACAAAAGGCTCTTAGAATGGAAAGAAACACTAAAGGCTGTCTTTTCAAACCTCATGATATTTCACATTGAAAAATCTTCAAGAATCTGAAAAAGAGTTACTTGAAGTAACAAATTGTAGCAATGGCACATGATGTGAAGCCAATATGCAAAAATCAATAATAATTCTATATACCTGTGATAAAAAATTATAAGGTAATATAAAAGGAAAAGTATCATTTATAATAGCATTAAAAAATAAAATAGGCATTTGGGTTGGTTCCAGGTCTTTGCTATTGTAAACAGTGCCACAATGAACATACATGTACATGTGTCTTTATAATAGAAGGATTTATAATCCTTTGGATATATACCCAATAATGGAATTGCTGGGTCAAATGAAATTTCTACCAACCCAAATGCCCATCGGCGATAGCACATATACACCATGCTATGTGGCACATATACACCGTGGAATACTATGCAGCCATAAAAAACGATGAGTTTGTGTCCTTCGTAAGGACATGGATGAATCTGGAAACCATCATTCTCAGCAAACTGAAACAAGAACAGAAAAACAAACACTGCATGTTCTCACTCATAGGCGGGTGTTGAACAATGAGAACACATGGACACAGGGAGGGGAGCATCACACACTGTGGTCTGTTGGAGGGGAACAGGGGAGGGACAGTGTGGGGTAGGAGGTTGAGGAGGGATAACATGGGGAGAAATGCCAGATATAGGTGATGGGGGGATGGAGGCAGCAAACCACCTTGCCATGTGTGTACCTATGCAACAATCCTGCATGATATGCACATGTACCCCAGAACCGAAAGTGCAATAATATATATATATATATATATATATATAATAAAATGAAATGAAATAGTTATAAGTTCAATAAAATATGGTCAAGAGATAAAATCTTCAAAATACTGATGAAAGAACCATAAAATATTTAAATAAAGATATAGTATATTCAGAAATTGGAAGACTCAATATTATTAACATGAATATTTTCACAAACTGATCTATATATTTATCCCAATTTCTATCTATATTCCAGCAGAATATATTTTTATATATAGACAAAGCTGGTTGTGAAATTTATTTGAAAAGGCAAATGAGCTAAAACAGTTCAAATGATTTTGAAAAATGGAAAACAAATTTTCCTTGATTTCAAAACTTACGACAAACTTACAGTGATAGAAGTTATGAATAAATAAAATGTAGATATATCAATCAATATAACAAAATAGAGTGTCCAAAAATAGACCCAGACATGTATAGTCAATTGACTCTTACCAAGGCCAAAACCAATTCAATGAAGAATAGTGTTTTCAACAAAAGGTGCTGACAGAATTAAATATCCATATGACAAAAAATTAACATCAATGCCTACCTTGTATATTATACAAAAGTTCACACAAACTGTTTTATAAACCTAAATGTAATAGCTCTATCTGCAAAACTTTTAAAGTAAAAAACACACAAAATATATTGTGACCATGAGCAGGCAAAGATTTTTGATATAGAACACAACAAAACAATTCAAACTAGGAAAAATTATATATTTATTTTTTAAATGATAATGACACTGTAAAGAAAATGCACAGAGAAACCACAGATTAGAGACAATATTAGCAGAAAACATATCTGATGAAGGACTTGCATTAAGAATTCATAAAGAATTATAGAATGCCCATAAGCAGAAAATAAGCTACACAATAAAAAAAAATGGGTAAAAGTACATTAAAACATATTCAACATCATTAGTCACTAGGGAAATGCAAATTAAAACTACAATGTAATACCAAAATATATATAGTTGAATCACTTGAAAAGGTACAAATGAAATTTTTGGTTTGAAGAAAATGTTCTATATTTTGATTATGGTATGGTTACATGATTGTCAAAATTCTGTCAAACTCTATCAAAACACAAAAATTAAACTAAAACAATTGAATTTGACTGTATTTCAATTACACCTTGAATTTTAAAAAAGAAGAAATATATCATGACTGGCAAATAGTTTGCATGCAGAAATGAACTTGTAAAGAAAATATTTGTGTTTTACAAAAGTAAAATATTTGGATTTTGTAAGTGTATACTTCAATTATATGCCAAGAATTATAAATGTTATGTAGGCTGAGTAAATAGCAAGGTTATTACATGTGAGTAAAAATTATTTTATGTCTATAGAAAGATAAATAGATTAGATAGATGATAGATAGATAGATAGATAGATAGATAGGATATAGACATGGAAATATATGTGTCCATCTTCAACCTGTTTTTTCTCAAAAGCTTTTTAAAATAGTGATTGTTATGTCAAAGTAATTAGTGACAAGTTGTAGTCATCTGATCGAGGCTAAGTAACAGAAGCTCTAATAAAAGAAGTAATAACTTCAATTTAAAACAAAATAAAAATAACATAATTCAATGCCTTTTCCCTGAGATACCTAAGAAATAGATGACTTCTCAGTATTTCAGTGACAAAAAGGTATTAGACTCAAATAATATGTTCAGTCATGTCATGAAACATGTATGTATTAAAATGCAGCATTTCCTACGAGCTCCTTATGATCTCATATACACTCAGCATTCTTCCAAAATTTCTTTATTTATTTTAGATTGTCTGTACTTTTGTTTCTACTTTTAAAAATAATCACATTTTTTTCTTTATATTTGATATTTATGTTTTACAGAAGAGCACAATTAGTCACAAAAAGCTTCACCAACATTGATAATTAGTCATGGATCCAGAATCTGGGCCTGGACAGTCTGACTCTAGAGTCCTCTCTCTTAAAGACTACAGGATACCATTAAGGAAAATTCACTGTGAATGTTATCAGATATATTTACATATTAATTTATGAATGCTGTTTGATATTTAACCTTCTGGAGCTAGAGCTTAAGGCAAACAAATCAATTCTACCCAGTAAGAATGCTCTGGGGCTGCTTAACAAGAAGGATCCCAAGAAAGGTTAGTGTATCAGGTGCTCAAGGAAGATGGAGGGGACAGTTTAAGAATCAGCAGACATTGCCAAACGCCCTGTCCTGGGGAAGCAGCCAGTCTCGGAGTCTGATTGGAAACCCAAAGGAGGCCAGCTGTGCAGGTAAAGCAAACGTGATGGAACGTGAGAGTTCAGACTCGCCCAGGTCTCCTTGGGCTCTCCTACTTGTAACTATTTAGGGGATGCATTGTAAAGTGGCATATTTACAAGGATGGATAAGTTATTTTTATCATACTTAATATTATCATGTATTTTACATAAAACAAGACAATACAGATATTCTTACCTCTAATTAATGATGAAGAAACTGAAGCTCATTCATTTACCAAGGTTATAAATTCCAGAAAAAGAGTTCAAACTCAGCTCTTTGAACTTCAGATGAAGTAATCTCTACCCTTGGCCAAACTGTGTTCTGTTTAATAAATTCTAGCACCACAGACAGCTAATTCTTAATGTAGAATTAATTCGTTGGTGAAGTGTCTATGCTGTCACATTTAATCAATTTTGTGTATGAGAAGGGAGGCGTGGTAAAACCTTAGTGTGCTGATTTTTTTTAATGTTTATCTTAGCTGGTGCTTTTAAAGGATGTGGATTAATTGCCTATAGGATACAGTTGGAGTTAAGGGTTAACACTAAGATTTTTATTATCTAAACAAAAACCATTGAAATAATCCAAAGTCAAAACTCTGGAGTATTTTATAAAATACCTGCTTTATTTGTTATTTCCTAGGAAACAAGAGAACTTCCATAGTTTCTTTCTCAATTACTATATGTATTATTTATAATTATCATATTTTCAATTAAACTAAAGGTACATATTTTTACACATGAGTTTATGTATACTGTCACACGTACGGTGTTCCACTTCCCATGCCTGCTCATCAAATCTCCACAACTCGTTTTCAGCATCTTGTTAAATGAAATGTCATTGAACTAGTTGATTATTCCGATAACTTGTCTTTTAAATTCTTTATCTCCTGCACCTAAAACATCAGAATGTCCTACCTTCAAAATGCATCCTCATCACTTCTCACACTTCGCCAAGCTGTTCCACACTGGTCCAAGGCCAAGGAGCTTCCACATGGCCAACTCCAACAGTCTCTTCATTTTTCCTTTTCTCCCCCTTGACTCACTATAGTCCAATCTCTATATAACCAACAAAGGAAAATTCTAAACTATAAATTGAGTCTGATATTATGCAGTCTGGCTATTTGTAACTCTTGAAAGCCTTTTGATTATTATCTGCAACATTATATTTCCAATAAAACTTAAACACATATCCATGGCCAACAAAGTCCTATGTCATCTATCCCTGCTAACCACTCAGGTCCATCTCCTATCGCTCTTAACTTTTTTCAGTGTAAATCAATAGGACATGCTCATCTCCACCACAGAACTGCTACAGTGGTTGCAGATTCTATGATATACCCTTCTTCCTGGTCTCCCCAGACCTGGATGTTTCTCAACCTTCAGCTCTGCTCAAATGTTCCCTGTACGGGTAAGTTATTCATAAATAACATGAAAAATATTTTCCCAACTTCCGGCCAATCATGATTCTGTTACTCTGTTTCAGTTTCTATGGCAATTATTAGTGTCTGAAATTACATTATTTATTTTTGCATTTGTTTGTTTTTTCACCCCCTAGATAGTAGGCTCCAAGATCACAGCACCTTATTCACCCTGCTCCTTATTAAATGTCCAGTGCCTTGGACAATGCTTGGTTTCTCCAAGAGGCTTTGGTGAATTCCAAGACAACCTGCCACATCCCATCTTCTGGCAGGTGTCCCCACCCCTTAGCTGGAGTTAATATTGGCTAAGTAGCAGCAACCTTCTCTGAGGAGTTCCCTTGCTCTCACCTGGGAGGCAATATGCCTCTTACTACACCTGAAACTCTGCCACTGATGACTGACACAGGGTACAAAAGCCCACTCACCTTCACCAAGGTAGGATGGCTAACACCTCCGTTAAGCACTTTTCCTTAAACACCTGAGAACATTTCTTGCTAAATGCATATTTAATATATGTAAATGTTTTAATCATTATTGTTATATCTCAATTAAACCTGATTATCTGAAATGCAGAAAAGTCACTTTTTAAAAGATGATGCTTCTATTTCTGTAAACTGTTCACAAATTATATCCTAGAGGGAAAAATCATGATTAAATAGTTTATAATGCATGGAACAAACCTTGGTTTCGGGTAAATAATATAAATAAATAATGAAATCCACATTTGTAGCATGTGGATCCAGAGTCATTCCTTTAGAATGAGTATGTCTTCAAACGTGCTGGACATTAATCAAACTCTGTATAAAATACAGAGAGGACCTTTAAACAAGTGTCATCAGTGCTTTTAGCTTTTGAGGCCTTTGACATGAAGGGAATGTTTAAGTACCTAGTTCCCAAAACAAATAATGCTTTGTCATAAAAAATTAAATTGTGAATAAAGTCTGTCATGCCCTTCATGTCTTACAGTATTTATCATTCCAGAGATCCTTTATTAACATCCTCTACCCTAATCTTTTCAAAATATTAATTTTCCTTGACCTTCAAACTATCCCCCTTTCTCTACCACCACGGACATTCTTGAAGAAGAGTTTCATGCTCATCAGCTGTCTTTGATTCACCCTCCATATGTTGTAATCTGATTTTTATTCACCCTCTTTTTTTAACACTTCTCTCATAACTATCACCTGTGATGCAGGTTTCCCATTAGTAGCTATTTATGAAGCATTTATCATGCACTCACACACCTTCAGAAGGACTTATGGATCCTATTCTGTGTACACGGAAGTCTCGAGTGGTGTGAAGCCTGGCTCACGTGTTCAGGAGTGCAGGCGGAAGACTGTGTGCTCTTGTGTTGAAACTGGAAACTGCTCTCATAGACTCTGTATCTAGAGGCTCAAAGAATGTTTGTGTGCAGGTTGCTAATCTTGGCATGTTTTCCTGCAAAAAGTATACAATAAAAATCACATATCTTATATAATTAAAAGTTTAAGAAATTATTCCTATGCTTTATAATTTATAGGATTCTGAGAGTACTTTGAATCTGAGCTTAGTTAATAGATTTGATACTCAATTTGTATAGTAAGATGTATAATAAATTTCCAAGTTCTTCACAAAAAGTCAATAGCACACAGGATTGTGTAAGTTACTCTTTAAGAATAAATCAAGTACTTTGATACTCACTGAGATTATCAAATGTATTAAATATATATAACACTAAGTTAAAAAGGGCAATAATTCAAAATCAACATTACCATGATTTGATAAAATCCACTGATCTCTGTGTTTAATTATATGTCCTCTAAATAAACGAGAATTTACAGAACACACTAGAGTACATGTATACTTGCCCAGTTTTTTAAAAAATTAAAATTTTGTCTTTCTTTTTTTTTTTTTTTTTTTTTTTT
>PVKP010044375.1:0-16724 GCA_004027715.1 Plecturocebus donacophilus | reverse complement strand
AGTGTGTGCTCTATTTATCTGGGGTGCAGGTCTGGGGTGAAGTGTGTGCTCTATTTATTTGGGGTGCAGGTCCAGGGTGAAGTGTGTGTGCTCTATCTGGGGTGCAGATCTGGGTGAAGAGTGTGCTCTATGTTGGGTCATGAAACTGTTGGATGCTTTCCTTTCATTCTCACATAACAAACATTTCATGCTGTCCACCTCTCCGACTGCACCTGGAGTGTGGGGAGACTGAGGTGCACAGGGAGCGTCGGCCTTGCTGGGTGTGTGGGAACTTCAGGCCACTTCTTTTGGCTGTTGGTTCACAGAGTGAATCCACTTTTCTGGGTAGCTTTATTCTTTGTCAAATTGTGCTTTGTTTGGTATTGAGTGCACGTCCAGCCACACGGAAGGTGTTTATGTGTTTATGTGGGTTTAAAAGGAAACCAGTCGTTTATAATCTGTTGAGGACACAAGGCTTGAACACACACGACATTGTCACGCTCAAACACACGCATATATCCACACATACCACACAGCAGGAACAGAACAGCAGCACAGTGAAGGGCAGGGTTGGACAGACCAGGCTTCCCGTCGGGCGTCATTCTAGAAGGCACCGGAGGATACATCAAGGGTGTGAAATCAGAACAAGGGCGGTAGTGGAGAACAGGAGGACAAGATGACCGACTCAGGCCCACCTGCCTTCGGCTTCCGGCTGCACTTATGCCAGGAGGTGACCTGAGACGATCATCAGCCTCTCGCATTTATAAAACAGGACGATGGCGGGGCTCCTCCAGCGCTGCCCAGGTCAGCCCCCTCTCACCAGCTGCTCTTCAGCGTTTGCTGTGCGTCTGTTTACGAGCAGGCCTGTGGGGCTCAGCGGGGCCTCTCGTCCTTCTCTGTATCCCTCACTTCAAGAATATGTGTGGGCCGGACTCGGTGGCCCACGCCTGTCATGCTAGCATCTTGGGAGGCCGAGGTGGGAGGATCGCTTGAGCTCAGAGTTTGAGACCAGAGTGGGTAATACGGCAAAACCCCTCTCTACAAAAAACACAAAAATTAGCTGGGCGTGATGGCACACACCTGCGGTCCCAGCTACTCAGGGGCTGAAGTGGGAATCTCGCTTGAGCCTGGAGATCAGGCTGCAGTGAGCTGTGATCACACCGCTGCACCCTGGCCTGCGTGACAGAGCGAGACCCCGTCTCAGAACTAAATAACCAAACGACAAAACACGGCTGGTGTGTGGCAGCTTCCCAGTGAGTCCTGGGTGGTGGAATAACCGGGTAAACGGGGTGCTGTCTGCAGCGCCTGGACGGAGCACACTCTCGGCGGACACTCGCTGACCTGTGGTTGCCTGTGTAGGGTATCATCGAGTTAGGCTATGAAAGACGGGGTCCTCATGAGATCCACTGATGTACGAGCCCCACAGACCAGGAAACCGTTTTGTTCTTGGTGCATCCTGAGCCTGACATGGGGCCTGGCCCCTGATGGGCGGGTGCCCAGGAAGTCACTGCTGAGTGCAGGAACAGCCTGAGCCTCAAGCTGTCTTCTCGCTCAGCGTGGGACTGGGCGGCACGGGCCCTCTTGCCGGGAGTGGATTGCAGGCTGGATTTCCCCTGCAGAATTGCCCTGGAATGCAGGGGACCAGCAAAAGCCATGGCCTGGAGTGTGGGTGACGCAGCCTGTCCCAGAGCTCAGTGCACCTCTGTGCGCGCCTGCCTGAGAGAGCCGTGCTCTCGAGGGGGCTCAGATCGGCTCTGGGAGAACCACAGAAGGTGTCTTGAGTGGCCTCCATTCCTCAGTGCATTTCTCTATGTGGTGTCAGGGTGTGGATAGCTCTCTCCTCAGTGGCTCTGGTATAAAACTTCATGACGCCAGGGACCCTTATTTTTTCACAGTGATTTTATGCAGTCACTTACCTGACTCGTTCAGCAAACTGGGCATTCAGCCGCTGAGTGGATCTCAGCCGCCTGGGAGCCATGGCTCAGCATTCCTGTGCACAGCAGCTGGCTTTTATAAGGACTCAGTATGTGGAAACCTCTAAAAACGGGGAGAGCTTTTCTGCAAAGCCGAGGGAAAAAGACATATTTTTGAAATCACTGCATTCTCAGACTTAAGCTACTATTTTTGCAAATTGTCATGTGAGGCTGGAGCTACCTCATTCTTTTCTTCTTTAACTTGTTGAAAAATAATTTTTTCCTCGGCTTGCAAACACAAATTATAAAACATCAATTCTTTCCACTGCTTTTTTTCAGAAGAAAAGAATTAGCAAAAGCAGATACCTTGTTAGGGACAGATTATGCATAAAAGGAACGCACAAAGCCTCGAGATACAAAGCCCTTCACATCATTGAGATGCCGAAGTCAGCCTCTGGGATAAGGGCCTCTTAGCTCATTTCCAATGGGGGCCCATTCTTGGGACTCTCTGTGGGTTAAGAAATAAAACAACGCCCATTGTCCCGGTCCATTGTAACTACACTCGTGTTAACTTGGGTTAATTGAGACTTGTGCTCCTTTACATTTAGAACCTTTGTGCAGGGTATTTGAGTGTGTTGCTGTAGCTTTTAAATGTGCAAACTAGATAAAAGTTGCAGGTGGTAGCTTTGCTCTCCCAGATAGAGAGCACACTCAACAGGAAAAGAGTTCTTAGAAGTTTTGAAGTTCTGCAGGCATAAAACTCAACATGTTTTTCAAGATGTTAAGCATGGAATTATCATGCGACCCAGCAACTCCACCCCTAGGTTTGTACCCACAGAAATGAAAACACTCCTGCACAAAAGACTAGCACAGGAAAGGTCCCAGCAGCGGTATTCAAAGCAGTCAGAGGTGGAAAATATGAATGTCCACGGTGGGTGATTGGAGAAGCAAAGCATGGTGCAGTCTCACAACAGCCACAGAAACCAGCAAAGCACTGATGGGGGCTGTGAGGTGGATAAATCTCGAAAACATTGTGTTGGAGGAAATAAGCCAGACACGAAGACACCATGTTGTATGACTCATTCATGTACAGTGTCCTGAGTTGTATGATTCATTCATGTACAGTGTCCTGAGTTGTATGATTCATTCACGTATGGTGTCCTGAGTTGTATGACTCATTCATGTACGGTGTCCTGAGTTGTATGACTCATTCATGTACAGTGTCCTGAGTTGTATGATTCATTCATGTACGGTGACCTGAGTTGTAGGATTCATTCATGTACAGTGTCCTGAGTTGTATGACTCATTCATATACAGTGTCCTGAGTAACGAGCAGGTGGAGATGGATGTAGACCAGCTGCTCCCTGGGAAGGTGGAGAGGGATGTGCGTATGAAGGTAATGGGTATGAGCTGTTTTGGGGGTGATGAAAATATTCTAAAATCAGGATATGGTGATGGCTGCATAACTGAGAATATACTAAAAACACTGAATGGTGCACATTAGGTGGAACCTATGATATGTAAATTATATTTTAATAAAGCTGTTAAAAACAAGAACAAAGTCAACACAAGTTACAGGCACTGTTCTCTGCTATTTGGCCTGCAAGTTTGCATGTGCACGTGGAGTTCTGAGGCTGGCGCTTGGGAAGCGAGGAGGTGGTGCCTCCACTGGGTGCCTCTGTGGGGTTGCTGTACGGGGTCAGAAGAGGGAATTCCTCCCAGCCTTCCTGACCGCTGGAAGCTGTCCTCATTCTGTTGGTAAATTGAGGAATATTGTGCCCTGTGGCAACTTCCTATTCAAACACAGCCATTTTGGTGGGCTTCTGGGGAAAGGAGAGAAGTCACTCCAATCATTCCCAGGGAGACAGCTGACCCCACCTAACTCAGGCACCACAGGTAGATGTAGTTTGTAGAGGGAGGCAGCCCTCAGGGAGACAGCTGACCTCACCTAGCTCAGCCACAGGTAGATGTAGATTGTAGAGGGAGATGTCCCTCAAGTAGCGAGGCTGAGAATTGGACTCAGAACTCTTGTGCTTGGGACAAAGAATCTGCAATTGGTTTTTGGAAAGAGCAAAATAAGTGTGGATTCAGTTGAGGTTACAGAGTGGGCCTCCCCTGCCGACTCCTGTGAGGTGGCAGCCAGGTGTCAGGTGCAGAGCCAAAGAAAAATGCACTGGAATGGGGCATCAGGTGCACAGCCAGGGAGAAGTGCATTGGAACTGCAGCATCAAGAGCAGAGCTGGGAGAAATGCATTGGAGCTGCTGCATCAGGAGCAGAGCTGGAGAGAAATGCATTGGAGCTGTGTCATCAGGAGCAGAGCTGGGAGAAATGCATTGGAGTTGTGTCATCAGGAGCAGAGCTTGGGACAAATGCATCGGAGACACAGTGTCACCAGGAGAGCCTGGAGCCCTCTTCCTCCTTCCCCCGCCTGGGACATAAAGGACTTCAGGAATGTTCGCTAGAGGTATGGTTTGCAACATGACTGTGTAAACAGAGCTCAAGGATGGCTCTGCGTTTGTCCTTGATTCTGATGTTATCTCCACAACCAACTTGAGATGTGCATTTGCTAATGGTTGCTTGTGCTGAGATTTGCAGCAGTCAACAGAACCTGTGTTCCTAGAAGCATGGGTATAAAACCAACATAAATTATCCTGACTGTGCAGTCACAGCTATCCACGGGGCCCCATGCCAGTGTGTGACCCTGGTCTCTGCCCTTTGCTCTGCCTTGTGGACTCTACATACCAGGGCTGTGGGCTTCTTTTTGAGGGACTTGGGTGCAAAAGAGAAGTTGGAAGGGGCTCGTGGTTCTCCAGCTGTCTGCAGAACCTGTCTGATGCTGACATCTGTTCTGAGGCCCAGAATGGCTGCCAGGCCATGGCCAAACCAGTGTGGGTGCGGAGGAACCTTCCAGTTGGTTCTGGACATCTCACACTCTCCTTGCATTTCTTGTGTGCTATTTGCCAGCTACTTGCCTTCGAAGGGGGCAGAATGGAGAAGAGAAGGTCATGGATCCAGAAGGTCTGGCGAATCTCACCTGTGCATTCCGTGGGAAATCCCACCCCCAGCCCTTCTTGTTTTCTTTCTCTGCCCTTCCCATCTCTTCTGAGGGAAGAGGGGTTTTCTTTCTGACCTTCCACACTTTTCTTCTTTTCCCCATTGCTCCTTTTGCTTCCATGTTATTTATTGACTACACAGTTTTGGGACGTGGGAGGCCCTGCTTGCTGGGGGCTGGTCTGTCCTGTGTTATGGGGCCAGGAAGAGCTCACTGTGTCCTGGGAAGATCCTCTTTCATTGATTTTAATTGTTGCCTCTCAAACTCCAAAAGGGCAGAACTGTCCTTGGAAACTAGTTGAAAGGTGATTTTTAAAATGATTACAAGAAGGACGAAGAGATAAAAGCAATCACGTGTGTGGTGGAATCTGTTCAGAATCACAGAGCTGCACCTGCACTCTGCACGGGTCAGGGAAGCGTGTGCTCTGAGATGGACGCGGTCCTGTCCTCCACCGTCCTCTCTGCGCCCCACCCCCTGCCCTGGTTGGGTGATGTCTCTGTGCTCAGCCACAGTCCACTCTGAGCCTGTATCGTTTCTTTCTCAGAAACAAACAATTTAGGCTGACCTAGAGTTTAACGTGTAAAAGAAGAGATGGTTGACGGCCAGTGCCCCACTGTAGTAATAAAATGTCTAGACAGCAATTAACGCTCACTTCCCCTAAGAATGTCACTGCGTCATCAGAAAATCTTGACTGCTTTAAAAGGAAGCAGTCGAGGTGTATTTCATCATTAATCAGTTTCTAAATCTGATCAGAATTTGCAGACTGCAGTCGGACCAGACCTGCCCCCGCTCCCAGTGCCTCTGGGCCCCTCACCTGGGTTTGGGGGTCCCTCCTCGTCCTGGCAAACCCGACTGGAGGTTTGTTTGGGAACGCTCCCTGTTTGAAGGAGGCGCTACTTTTGATTTCTCCATTTTCTTTTTTTCAAGTGCTAACCCTGTTGTACTTGGAGCTGGAAGCCAAGCCTGGGACCACCTGGCAGGTGGTTTATCGGGACCACCTGTGTGCCCTGTCCTGCTCTGTGCCAGGTGGAGCCTCAGAGAAGCCCGCCTGTGTCAGGCTCCCCCAGCAACATAACACCCCATTTCCTTTCTGCTCGTTCCCTCCTATCCGAAACGTCCCCAGTTGCTTCTCTCCCCACGTCTCTTTCTTTCCTGTCCCCTCTCCGCACCCCGAAAGCACCTTTGCTGACTGCTGCTGCTGGGACTGTGCTCTGCTCGCTCCGAAGGGCAGGGAGGAGAATACGCTCTTTATTTTTCAGTAACCGAGCACTGGTAATCCAGAAATCCTCAGGTTTTTACTAAAGCAGAGACGAGAGAAAAAGAGGAGAGGGAACTGGACCATGAAGGGAGAGATGCCGTTCAAAACACAAATCCAACCATGACATTATTTTGCTTTGCGCTGATTACCAGTGCAACACATCTCTGTTGGAAAAGAAGGCGTGAGGGTGTAGAAGAGTACCAAGAAGGAAGTGGCCATCCAGGGGTATGAAGCCTCCGGAATGCAGTGCGCTGCCTTGAAGGCTGTTGGCGTGCATCTGTCTGTGTCTGTCCTGCTTTTGTAACATGGAGAGTTCAGGTGTCTGTGTAAGCCTCTCAGGTGTCGCAGCACCCCCATCACCGAGTCTTCTTCTGCAGCGTGATTTTTAATGCTTATATGGTGAGGAACCGTGCTCCAGGTAATGGAAATGGCTTTGTATACACTTGGGGAGCTCCCAGACTCCTTTCTGTTTAAACCACGTAGACAACTTTGGCTTCCAAGTTGAGACTGAAATAAAGTAAATAAAAAACGCAGTGAGACTTTAGAAATGATGACCTTGCTGCTGGTTTAGGACAACCCCTCTCTGAACAGCTCAGCAACTGTGTACGGCTCACGGCACAGGCCAGTGGAATGCATTATTGAGCTTGGGGCAATTGCTCCCACTTCATAGACGGACAAGCTAACCCACAGATTCGTATCAATAGAAATACATTTCCCCAAAGGGTGTTGTTCCCTGTCTCTCATTCCAGTTAGACATACATCATGGCAGGAAGCAAACAGCAGTGTATGCAATAAATTATATGAAGTATATTTAATATATATTGAATTATATGAAAACACTGTGTGCTTTTTAAAGCTGAAATAATAAATTATTTAAAATGCAATATTATATGTGAATGCAAGTTTGGTTGTCATTGGTGACTGAGCTTTCAGACGCCTCGTCGCATCCGCACACCTGCTGCACGCT
This sequence comes from Plecturocebus donacophilus, assembly GCA_004027715.1. NCBI lineage: Eukaryota > Metazoa > Chordata > Mammalia > Primates > Pitheciidae > Plecturocebus > Plecturocebus donacophilus. The sequence continues at coordinate 9,554 of PVKP010044375.1, read as the reverse complement.
TTCAGCTGCTGGACCTCTCTGACCTCACTGAGGTGCGCTAGGCCACATGCTTAGCTCGGGGTCCCGTCTTCGAGGGGAGGGATGGGAATCAGTTCCTCTCACTTTTATCCTTACTGGCACTTTATGGTTCTGCCGCATGCTGATGACTTTTATTTGGTGTGATTTCTTCATAAATCGATGGTGTCTTTTAACATTTCACCACGTGGCAGATTGAATGAATCAGCTTGGGAGGTAGAGGAAGTGTGAAATATCACAGGTCAGTGCTGGTGCAATCGTGCAAAGGAGCCCATGAAAAAGAGCTTTTGAGAAAATGAGAGAAAAGAATCAGGCAAGGATGTGAAAGTGACTCAGACCTTGAGAAGGTTTTGGGGTTTGGTTTCTGCTTTCATTTTTCCAGGACATGGTGGCCACGCATCTGTGACGAGCGCCTTGCCGAGAAACTGTTGACGTGGAACAAGCTAGTGGACGTCCTGTGGAGGGATGAAAGCCTGCCGGCCACCCTGGCCTGGCCCCCTGGCTCTTAGGATGGCACAGTGGCTCTGTGAGTTCTTCTGTGTTCGCTTCTGAGTCCAACTCGGTCTCAACCTCAGACGCCCATCCCGGCTGCTGAGGCCGCCTGCACAGTTTCCTGAGAAATGTACATAACCATCCATTCTTCCAGCCTCTGCCTTTCGATATTTGCACCCTGTGACCACCGCGCGGTGTATCCATCACTGCCTCCCGGCCTCAGCGTGGCTGCTGTCTGCGAGACGTTCTTGAGCTTGTAAATAAACGCCGGGCACCAGGGCGCAGACAAGATGGAGCCTGCCTGAGCTGGGGCCGGCAGCAGAGCCATAATTACAGCGGGCGGGGCGAGGTGGACTCCTCCCACCCATAGATTTAATTGTCATCAGCTGCGGAGGACAGGGTGCAGGAGACAGCAGGGGTGGGTGGGGGCGAGGAGGAGGCCCGGCTGGGTGGCCTCTGCAGCCCCTCTGATGAGCTCACCAGAGCACCTCCTGCAGGACTGCAGGACAGACGCCGGCCTGGGCAGCCGCTCAGGTTCTGCAGAGGGCCGTTTCCACATGGGAAATCTGGGAACCCTTCGTGCACAAAACATTTGATGCGAAGGACATCGGAGCCAAGTGGGAACCATCACTGTTTAAAGACAGCGAGCAGTCCTGAGACGTCTGAGTGAAGCGTGCTGTCGGGAAAGGTGCAAGCTGCAGGTGGTCTGCGGCTCACTCCAGGTGCACAGGCCTGCGGGGCGGTGGGAATCCTTGTTGCCTCCCCTCCCATGCGAGCTGCCTTTCCATGACTGTTCTGCAGCTGGCAGTGAGGTGTGTGGCTCGTCTGTGGACAAGGGCACGGGAAAGAGAGGCAGCCAGTGGCCTGTGCTTCCCGTGAGGGAGATGCGTGGCCGCCAACGTCACGCTCGCCACAGTCCTGACAAAGCCGCAGGACGGTGGCTGAGAACGGCTAGAATCAGAAAATGAGTAACCATCCTGTAGCCGCGGTCGGACTTGAGTTTTACATTTCTTGCCATTTTATTCTTAATGGCAGTGGTTTTCTTAGTGAGAAGTGCCCTTCTGGAAATAGAAGAATTCACGTTGCCTCCTGGAGATGCACGTTTTGTGTCTGTTGCACACATCCTGCTCTTCGTCTGACTTCCTAAAGTAGCGGGTCCAGTGTGCTGTTGTCAGGGACAGGACGGTTTTCCCTTCATGCACAGAAAGTCAACAGACCCAGCGCTCGGCTTGGGCAGAACCCCTGCACGGGGCCTCTGTGTTTGCAGTTGAACCCTCAGAGCTCTGCACACCATGCTCGTGTGTCTTGACGAGCACCAAGAACTAAAAGCCACTTTCCTAAACCTCAGATGGGGTTTCCAGCACAGCCCTCATTCAGCCTCAGCCGGGGGCCGCCGAGGAGGGAAAGTGCTGGGGACTTTCCTGTGTCGCCGCTGGTGATTCAGACACGTGCTTCCTCGGAGAGCTTTGGGTGGGGAAATGAAACAGGTCTCAGCTCATGCACACTGACAAAAGGGGGTTCACCTGCTCACAAGCACGGATGACACCGAGGGCCTCACACCTGCAATCACAGCCCACTTAAAAACGGGCTTGGCTGACGGGAGGTTCTGAGTGAACACAGTGTAGACAGACAGGTCTCCACCAAGCCTTCTGGGGGTGCCGCACCTGAACGGGCCGTGGAGGAGCTGGAGAGTCAGGTCTGCTTCTGTCCCAGTGGGGCGCGCCGGGCAGCGTCTTCCCCTGGTGTAAAAGGGTTGCTCATCGCCCTGGTTTGTTGCTAAGTGTTGCTTTGCCAGCGTAGTGCTCACACCCAGCTTTGCTGGCCTGCTGGCTCTAAATTCTACAATTTCACTGCAGTTTCTCAGGGTTCCTGCTGAGCGCAGCAGGTCCTTGCAGGAAGCGAATTCTATCTGGACTTCGTGGACGCAGGGACGGCCTTCCACTGTTAATTTCACCATCCAAGGACAGACACAAGGGCTCCTCTGTAAGCACTTGCAGGCTCCTGGGCCTCTGCCGGTTGCTGGGATCTGAGCTATCACCCGTCCCCACTCCAGGCCTTGGGGTGGTGCCTGTGTGCAGCGCGTGCCGGGTAGAGCCTATGTGACAGAATGCAGACCTAAAGCAGAACACAACTCCTGTTCTTAGAAATTAAAAAATCCCATAGGATTGCCTGGTATCTGATCATCCTGAGGTCTTCAGTCATAGATGGTTATTATATTCCTACTGGAAAAGCCACAAAAGGGAAGGAATTAGATTCTAGATGCCTTTTAAAAAGGACTCTATCATGTTTCAATGAAAAAGAGAAGATTAAGGAAGCTGGGGAGTGAAACAGGAAGCACGTCCGGGGTGGAGGTAGAGGACGTCGGACTGTCTGCTCACAAAGCCTGCGGGTGGGATGCGTGATTGTGCTGCCAAATCAGAACTGGGTTAAATATTGCAAAAAAGGGTAGGGAAACCATGCACACGTGGGTAGCTGAACAGATTTAACCAGCATCAGGGGCCCCCGGGATCTGCACTGCACAAGGCTTTTGCAGGTCTGGTGCAGATGAGAACAAACTGGCATTTAAAAAAGTTAAAAAAATTGCACATCTCAGATCTGGACCATTGTAACTACTGCTCTGACTGATAAGCCAGTTAAAAAAAATGTTGCATTTTCTTTTTCCCCGTGCAGAGCTCATGACTGTGGGTGCCGGGACCTCATGACTGTGGGTGCCGAGACGTGTGCAGAACTCATGACTGTGGGTGCCGGGATGTGTGCAGAGCTCACGGCTGTGGGTACCAGGATGCGTGTGGAGCTCATGGCTGTGGGTGTGGGGACCTCATGGCTGTGGGTACCAGGATGCGTGTGGAGCTCATGGCTGTGGGTGTGTGGAGCTCATGGCTGTGGGTACCAGGATGTGTGTGGAGCTCATGACTATGGGTACCGGGACACCTGCCCTTTGTGAGTATATTCAGGGGCTTCTCTCTGAAGGCCCCACCTCTAGTGGCCCCAGTGCCTTGAACTGGGGACTGGAGGTAACTGGGCCTCCCAGAGCTGGAAGGGAACCCTGTCCGGAGGCTGCTGTGCCGTGGTCTGAATGGGCTTTTCCTGCTGGGTTTCTGGAATGGAATCAGCCCACAGTAATTGTAGAGAAGGAACCTCTCTCCCCCATTTCTCCATTTACTGGGCATCTTCCTTGAGCTCGGCATTCTGTGAATCTCCTTTAAAACATCCCACTGAATTCTCGAGAAATTTATGACACAGGAGCTTTGTTTGTTAGAGTGTCTCCCCGTCCTCGCTGTACAAACACCTGCACTTCCTGCAGAGGGTACCCCTCCTCCCCAGCAGCTGGGCTGCTGAAGTGACCACCCTCATGCTCATCGGCTTCTGTGTCTCCCTGTACTGGACCTGGGCCCCCAGGGCCTTGTCTTTGTGGAGGGCGATGGAGATGAATTCTGTCTGGGGCAACATATTGGGGGTGCTCCTGCAGCTCCTGCCCTTTTCTTAAAGGACTAAAGGACTGGGTGACCAGGACCCCCAGGGCCCCTGCGGCAGCTCCTGCTGGCCTGCGTCACCCTGGCTGGTGTCCAGCCTTGGGGTCCCGGTGTCCTGCACTAGGCCACCAGCCTCGGGGGCCCTGGCTGTCTGCTCCTTTCCACAGGGAGTCAGGCCGCTGTGTCAGGAGACCCTGCCTTAGGTCGTCACGGGTGGAGAGGCCTGCGGGCTCATCTCGTCTGACCCCGCATTTTCTAGACCACACTCCGCTTGGGTTTCAGGAGGAGGATCTGGAGCCAGCAGCCTCCTCTGAGAACGCTGGTCTGAGCCCCTCGAGCCGCCTGTCACCTCTGGGTGGGGTCATTTTGGCCGGAGTGGGGCCTCGGTGGGCAGCTTCTTAGGAGACGGTTTGGAAACGCAGGTAAGTCCTGCGGTCTGCGGAGGGAGGGGACGCAGGTGGTGGCCCGGCCTGTGCTGGTGTAGACGCCCCTCTGCTTGCTCCAGGGTGGACTATTTCAGATGATGGGGGTCCCACGAGACCCCTCAGAAAAGTCCAGACACCTTCACGTTGTGGCCGTAAATCACCTCAGCCCTATTCCATTTGACGTTTGACCTGAAGACGCAAACTGTCCGAGTGGCCCAGACACATTAGTGGAGGAATTCCTTCCTTCAGCTGTAACTGAGACCGCACAGCCAGTGTGGCTCTGGGAATGGGCGGCCCCAGCGCCCAAGGAGCCCGGGACCGGCGTCTCCCCTCAGCGGAGTGCACAGAGCACCCGCATTTCACGAAGGGCACGAAAGGCGTTCTTCTTTAATTACGTCTGGGTTTCAATGAAAATCTGAGCTCTTTGACAGACACTTTGTTATTCAGTGACTACACCGCAGCTGTGCTGGCGTCACATGCGTGGAAACATGCGATGCCGCTCACGGCAACGTGGACATGCCGCCACCTGCTAGTGGCCGTCAGACCACAGAGAATTCCAGCCCCTTCAATACACCCAAATCATGGTAAGTTGCAGTTTATTTATTAATCTCGTGCTTATATTTTAAGGTTGCAAAATGTATCACTTATGGAGTCCAGACAGACATACACATTTCTGTGTACGTCCGTGTTTGCATCAACCTCTACTGAGCGTAGCAGTTCTTATTGTTCTCCTGTGATGCAGCGTCAGGATTTGGTTTATTCCACGGTCTTGATGTCTACTTACAGGGCATGTATACGACTGAATCCATCACATGCTTGTCCCCTAAAAGCTTTCTCCCTAAAGAAAAACAACTAGATTTATTGAGTGATAATAGGAGTAACTATGCGGTTAACTGTTACAACAACTCTAAGAATGGTTATTGTTACAGAACTTTAATTTTATTCCTGCATATGAAAGCCAAACCTGTGTCTGTTAGGACTATATGAGTCAAACTCAACGTATCCTTAGTCGGCAGAACTCATTTGAAAAACGGCGTTAATGCCCCTCATGTGGGCTCAGAGAAGCAAGCCGTGGTTTCTGCGTCCACATCACCAGCAGGACAACACTCAGCACAACAGATGGAGAACGGTCAGGCGCAGTGGGGATGTGAGAGGAATGCCCGGCGCCTGGGGGACGCTCAGCTCCTGCACATAGTAGGTGCCGAGTGAATGCGCCTCAGTCAATGTTCGAGACCCACCGCAGCAGCCCGGAGCACCCGCAGACCAGGGGTCTTTCAGGGACGCAGTCGGCGTGGGGACGGACGTGGTCTGAGATCAGGGCATAAAATGTGAGGTCACGGCAGAAAGTCAGCCTCCAGTGAGAGAGACAGGGACGCACGGAAGCAAACCGAGCACCCGGGAGACGGTCCGCCTGGCGGGCAGAGGGACCACACCCTGTGTTCCTTCCTGAGAAAAATGGCAACAGTGTGGGCTCTGGAAGGACAGGACAGATGCTAGCTCCTTCTCACGGGGAGCGTCCCCTGTCCTTGCGGACGCTGGAGGCCTGGGACCGCTCCACCTCTTAGCTTGTAATGGGGAGATTTTGGGGGTAGAAGTAGGGCAGCTGTTTCTTTATGATCAGAGCAGTGTACCTAACCTATTTTGACAGCAGCCTTCTGGGTTCAAATCTGCTTTGCCACTAGACATATGACCCCTGGGAAAGTCACTGGCGGGGTACATGCCTCAGTTTCCCCAGTGTAAAGTCAGAACAGCTGTACCTGCTGTGGGGTGGGGGCTGTGAGGACAGAGTGTGAGGATACCCGGAAAGAGCCGGGCTGAGGCGAGGGGGTCGCCGCCTGCTGCCGTCCTGTTCCCAAGGTGTGTCCACGGCAGCTGCCCGTGGCCCTGACAGGGATGAGGAGCTGAGTCTTCTTTGGCCTTTTAAAGGCGGAACGTGGGTTTCAAGAAAATGTCGGCTCGGAGTCGTGTCTGTGTCTGAATCTGCTTCACATACACATCTCCAAATACTTGAAATGATTGAAAAAACCTTTGAATGAAAGCTTGGGAATTTCACCTTGGACGTGAATTGGTCTCTGAAAGGAGTCTGGGGTCTTCCCGAGTTCTGGCTGGGTCAGCGACTGGGGGAAATTTGCGCAGCCGGATCTCTTATCATTGAGGAAAACTGTCGGATTCCTTCTGGTCCCCTCAGGAGATCCAGCGTGAGCTCTTCCCCTCTCGCCGTTCAGTTTTGAAGCCACTTGGAACGCGTGTTTAGAAGGGACTCAAGGCATTGCTTTTCCAGAATCAGTTTTTCCTGCTGCCCACGAGTGTCCGAGCATCAGAGGGCGGGGCTGCCTGGGACGGATCCCGGGGCCTTGCCCTGGCCTCTTCCCCTGTTCTCATCCTCCCGTCGGCAGAACCTTCTAGATTAATGGGGCTTTCAGCCTGTTCCTTCCTCTCTCTTCGGCTAGAACAGAAACATGCTCTGAAGCATGAGGCAGCGGTCACAAAGCAGAAAACCGTCTTTCCCGCAACGTCCCACCGACAGAGCTGCACTAGGTGTTAACTGTCAGTCCGGGAAGCTGCTAGACCTTTACGGCCAGAGACTCCATTCAGACTTCTTCTTCGCATACACAGCGGCCATGTGCAATCTGCTTCCAAGCAAGGTGGGGATCTCTTTCCTTTTCAGAGAGAACACAGTATGAAATCAAACTTGCCTGCAAGACTCACCAGACAGCGTTGAAAAGCCGCATGTCCAGGCGATAGACCGATGAGAGGCGGCGCTGGAAATTCTCTCTATTGAGAAAGGCAGGAGTCACGGACAGAGCACACACTCTCCAGTTCAGAAGCAGGGTGGGCTCCCGTCTGCGAAGGGATCCTCTGAGCTTGGGTTTCTTTATCTGTAAAAAAGGGGGCAAATGTATAACAATGCTGAAGGTTAAGTGAATGTCCTCGAGGGCGGGCGTCTGAGGCTGGGGCAGCGTTATTGTGATTTTGTGCTGGGCCTGAGTGAGGGTGCCGTGGGCGCCCACGTGGCACCCCCTGGGAGCCGCTCCTTCCCAAGCCCTCTCTAGCAGCCCGACGTGCAGACAGGCTGGACGTTGCTGCTGCCGGGGCCTGGGGAGGGAGCGGCCTGTTCTCCTGGGAGCTGGCAACTCTGGGCCCCCAGTTCCTGCTGCGTTCGGGAGGTAACATTTACATGTGTCACAGCCTATGCATAATTTAGGATGTTCATGAAACCCATTTGGGCAACTTGATGTTAAAAGAAGAACAGAGTAATCTTTATGGGAATCATGCTCTGCGGAACGATGAAGTCAGGACTGAGCAGGCTGGGGCGGAAAAGCCCTCACTGACTCTCCGAGGGGCCCGGCCGCGGGCTGTGGGGGAAGGGGTGACCAGGTGGCCCCGCATTCGCACTGACGCCTCGCCTAGGCCCGGCCAGGCCACCCGTGAGCCGAGGGCCCGTGAGGGAAACAGCTGCCTGCAAAGACGGGGCTGCTGCCTACGTGAATTACATCTGGAGAGAGGCACCGTCCGTCCAGCAGGGGAGTTAAGTGTTTGCCGGGCACGGGGAGAGTCCTGAGCGCCCTTTGAAGTGTCTTTTACTGAAGGTAAACATCTGAAGAACGTAAAAAGCGGCTCTTCTGTCCGAGGAGTCACTTTGTTGGGCGGATGGGGCGGGGGCCTGGTGAAAGGAAAGGCAGTAAAGGGATCCTACGACAGCAATCTGCGCATTCACTGCTCTTTGGTATGTTAACTAGACTTTAAGAAAGGGAATTCTTTGTCTCCTGGAGGTCCCGGGCAGTGATGGCCACGGTGAGCACTAGAGGGGACTCCTCTTCCAGTGGGCAACCTCTGTGACTCTGCGACTCCGCCATCCAGGGTTTAAGTGAACAGCGCTCCTGTGGAAGGCAGGCTCCTCTTGGCTTGGCTGAAGTCATCGGCGGGGCCGTGGGGACAAGCAGGAGCTGATCTACTGCGGGGTCAGTGGGCGGTGAGCTCACTCTCCGCTTCCTCAAGGCCTCTGTGGATCTCGGGTTTTGTTTTGTTCTGAAAGTTGGCACTGCCGTGAAGTACCAGGCTGTAAATGTTCTATTTTATCACGGATATCATCTGAAGACCAAACAGCTCTGGATTTCCGAATTTAACACTTCTTCCTCGCAAGGAGAGGCTGACCCATCATGGTAAAACATCCGGCTGTAACGTGGAGCCCAGTCACTGAAACATGGCGTGTGACAGAAGCCAGCCGCAGGCCGGGCAACCCGAGGAAAGCCGCGTCCCCAGGCCCTTGCTGAGTTCGGTCCGCGAGCGCTGCTCCTGCAGCTCTTTCCTGGTGCTGAAACTCCAGCCACGCCGTCGGCTGTGAAACGTCACTAGCTGCCACGGCAGATGCGATGAGGGCGATTTCCAGGCTGTGCTGGCCGTTGGTGCTTCTCTCCCGTGCAGGCCACAGAAGCCGGGCCTGGGAGTGGAGAAAGTGCGGGAGGCCAGCGGGGCTGCAGAGACCTGCGCGTGCGGGAGAGGACGGGGCGGTGCCAGGCGCTTCCAGGAGAAGCCAGGGGGCGGCGGAAAGGCTCGCTCTCGGCCACCCTGCGTCTCCCATCCTGTGCTTGGCGTTGCTGTGAGCCTAGTAAAAGTAACAACAGCAATCATAAGAACGGCCCCAGCTCCAGCAGCCCCGACGCTGCCTGAGCGCCAGTCACGTCCAGGCCTGCAGCGGACTCCTCGCTGCCCTCCCTGAGCCCCCAGACCCAGGAGGCAGGCGCTGTGCCAGTTGTGTGGGCTGCAGCTCACGGGGCTGGCACAACGCTCGGGCGCAGCCCCAGCCAGCACTGCGTAAAGGGCCTGTTCACGGCATGGGTGCTGTAAACATAAGGTGCCAGCGGCATTTCGCAATCGCGGTAGGTCCCAGGTGCCTTGTGTTTCAGGCACTCACCCCACTGTATTTGAGACAAACAAATTGGAAAACTGCATTAATTCCTGCAAGCACCTAGGGTTTTGCTCAGTCCATGCAGCTCCAGCCCAGGAGAGGGACGCCCTCTGCAATGGACCTGCTACTCAGTTCATGTCACTGACAGCCCAGGAGAGGGGCGCCCCCTGCGATGGACCCACAGTCACAGTCCAGGTCACTCACAGCCCAGGAGAGGGACGCCCTCTGCAAGGGACCCGC
>PVKP010044374.1:0-16758 GCA_004027715.1 Plecturocebus donacophilus | reverse complement strand
GGGGTTGATTTTTTGGCGGAGTTGATTTTTGGCAGGGTTGAGGTTTTGGCTGGGCTGATTTTGGTGGGATTGATTTTTGCGGGGTTGTATTTGGTGGGGTTGATTTTTTGGCGAGGCTGATTTTGGCGGGGTTGATTTCAGGGAGCTTTCTCTCAGGCCTTTTGGGCATCATGATGAGCGTTACCCACTGAGGTTGCTATTCCAGTTGTACTCCACTCCACCTGGCCTGGATGTACATGGGCAGAGCATGCTGCGGTGCGTGCAGGCAGGGCTCCTAGAGGAGATGTGGACAGCATGGATGGTTGGGGCACCCTGTCTGCTCCAGGCATCGAGGGAGGCAGGATCATGGCACTGAAGCAGAGGGAGCAGCGTGAAGAGAGAAAAGTGCAGATGTAGGAAGCAGTTGGGTCTCACTGGGTCATATGTTTTGAGGGGCGGGGTGCAGTGAAGGGTAAGGGATGATTCTGGAGAGGTAAGCAGAGGCAGCAGGATAGAGTGGCTAACAGCCTGGGCTCCGGGCAGGTTGCTTTGGTTTGAACTGTGGCTCAGCTCCCGCCGTTGCAGATAATCTCAGGTAAGATACTTCAGCTCCATGGACTTCTGCCTTTCCTTTCCTTTTCTTTTTCCTTTTCATTTCCCTTTGTTTTTTTTTTTTTTTTTTTCTGATGGAGACACGCTCTGTTGCCCAGGCTGTAGTGCAGTGGTGCGATCTCAACTCACTGCCACCTCTGTCGCCCAGGTTCAAGTGATTCTCCTGCCTCAACCTCCCGAGTATAGCTGGGACTACAGGCACGCACCACCATGCCTGGCTAATTTTTTGATATTTTTATTATTTTATTATTTTATATTTTATTTCATTTTATATTTTTGAGATGGAGTCTCAGTCTGTCACCCAGGCTGGAGTACAGTAGCACGATCTCGGCTCACTGCAACCTCTGCCTCTCAGGTTCAAGTGATTCTCATGCCTCAGCCTCCCCAGCAGCTGGGATTACTGACAGGCACCACCACGCCTGGCTAATTTTTATATTTTTAGTAGAGATGGGGTTTCACTCAGGTAATCTGCCTGCCTCAGCCTCCCAAAGTGCTAGGATTACAGGCATGAGCCAGTATGCCCAGCCTAGTACTCATTTCATAAAGGGAGTGTTGGCATTGAATCTGTTTATCCATTAAAGCATTTGGCGCATTTCCTAGTACATAGTAAGTACTTAAACCTAAGGCATTACCTTATTACGAGCAAGGCCAGGTGTTGTGGCCCCATCATCCCAGCAGCCTGCTCATGCTGGACTAGGGAGAGGGCAGGGGGCTGCTGCTGGTAGGGCTGAGAGATGATTTGGGCTTGAAGCAGGAGTTAGCTATGGGCAGGAGAGGCTGCATCCAGGGGACATTCAGTGATAAAACTGACACACATCAGGGATTGGCAGGATGTGGTGGGGTGGATTTTGGTTTCTGACTTGTGGGGCTATGGATGGAGGGAGGAGAGGCAGGCTCATGCGGAGTTCCAGCTGGACTCACCGAGGCCGTGGGCCTGTGCTGCACGGAGGCCCGGGGCGCCATGGCTAGCTGTCCAACTGAGTCTGAGACAGAAGCAGACATGCGATTAGTACCAGGCAGGGGAGAAGACAGCCACAGAATGGCAGCAGTCATTCAAGGCATGATCTTGTGGGAGAGGAAATCGGGCCATTCTGAATTCTGCATCCTGGTGTCTGAGGGATGGGAAAATGAAGAGCGGTTCACAGAGGAGACTGGAGAGGAAGAAGGAAGACGACAGGATGGGCCACAGAAGCCCAGGAGTCGGCTAGAAAAGGTACACGATTAATGGCAGGGAGACCCAGTTAGAGAAGCGGGAGGAAGATCCACTGAATTGGGCACTGTGGGTTTGTTGACGACTTAGGAAGTTTTTAGGGGAAGTTTATCGAGTTTATAGGCAGAAGCCAAATTACGTGCTGAGGAGCCATTGGGATAAAGTGAGCAGCAAATGCAGTTTCTGCCTTGTGAAGTTTGGTTGTAAATATTAAAGAGAATGAGTTGGAAGATGAGGGAGGCACCCTGGCCTGTGTGGGTGTGGCTGTGTCTGTCGAGTCATGTGGGTGCCAGGTGACTTCTCCCCATTTGTCTGCTCTGTACTCTAATAAAAGATACACAGCGTAGAGATTTTACTCTTTCTAAATTTTTTGTATCTTCACGAACGATTTAAATTAGCAATTCTTTTATGAGGTGAGATATTTTTAGTTTCTCTAAAAATTTCTCCTCCTTTCCCTTTGTTAATTAATGCTAAACCTTCTTTTAAAAATATAATTTGTAAGTCAGTTCTCTTTTTACAACCGTCTTCTTGCTCCTGGAGTTAATAGGCTTCTGTACTGACCTTATCCATGTTTGGAGACTGGAATGAATAATTATATTCTGAGTCCCCTACCCTCCCCCTCCTTCTCTCCATTAAAAGGCAGTCTACTGAAACAAAGGCTACAATAACTATTGGGAAATCTCGATGTATTCTGTAGGTATAGTCAGGCTGATCTGATTCTGGACTCAGATGTTTCCAAGATGCCAGCTGCGCTGCACAGAGTTCCGAACCTCTCTGGTCCACCTGCCGGAGACGGCCGCTCTCCATTTCCCACCAAAGTCGTTCATTGAGCACCTCATTCAGTTATTCATTGTTTCATTTGGCACTGAGATGGTAGCAGACTTGGAATTTATTCTCTTTGGTGGAAAATGGCAATACCATGCAGAACATTGGACACGTAATCTCTGCTCCATGCTTGGCAGTGATGTTCTTTTCTAATGAATCTGGCTGGGTGCGTGATTCTGGGCTAGGTTCTGGGCATTGGGAGAGGTTAGTCCCTCACTTTAACACACTCATAGCCCAAGGTAGAAACTCGAGGAATTTGGCTTTCAAAGTCACTATGAGGTAGACCAAGCTGCTGTACTTCTGGGCATGAGGGTTGATGGCCCCGGAGCAGGGCTGTGGCATGGGCAGCAGCTCTGTGCAGGGCTGGTGGGACTGGCGGTTGGCAAGCCCGCTGCGTGCATAGCTGGCACCTTGCTGCAGGAACTGGGCAGTTGTCTAGAGCTGAAAGACTGTGGACTATGTTTTTAAAAAATCATCTAAAAAAGTTTTGGTGGAATACGTACATTATAATGGTAAAATTTACCATTGTAATAATTTTTTTTGAGGCAGAGCCTCGCTCTGTTGCCCAGACGGGAATGGGGTGATGCAGTTGTAGCTAACTACAGTCTTGAACTCCTGGGCTCAAGCAGTCCTCCCACCTCAGTCTCCCAAGTAGCCAGGACTATTAAGTGTGTGCCACCATGCCTGGCTATAATTAAAAAAATATTTTTTGTAGAAATGAGGTCTTACCCTATTGCCCAGGCTGGTCTCAAACTCCTGGCCTGAAGCAGTTCTTGTGCCTCAAGTTCCCAAAGTGCTGGGAACACAGCGTGAGCCACTGTGCTGGCTCCTGTAACCATTTCTAAGTGTGGAGTTGAGCGGCAGTAAGCACATTGCATTGCTGTGCCACCGTCACCACCGTCCACCTCACAGAGCTTCATGCTTTTGAACCTACCCTCTTCCCTGCAACTGAATTACTGTGTAGTGTGGACAGGCTATATAGTTTATCTTTCATATATTTAATATTTACTGAGCACCTACTATGTATTAAGCACTGGATTTTGTTCTGGAAATACAGATCAAATATGATAGGTACCATCTTTAAGGCACTCAGTGTGATGAGCAGATGAATAAAGGAAGCAGTACAGGCCGAGGCAAGACTAAATACATAAAAGAGCCTTCCACGTAACAGCGTGTGGAGAAGGAGGTGGCTGACGCCGCGTGCTGGTTTGGGGGAAACATGAGCAGCTCGGTAGGGCCAGATCCTAGGCATGAGGCTGAATGCGAGTTCAGGGAGTGGCAGGAGGGGAGGGAAGGAGCAGGGTGGCAGGCTGTGGCTGTCCCCTTTATCGCTCATCTGGAACTTTCTTGAAAGAGAAACCTTGGTATTTCACTTATTCTCAGTTTTACCTGGATTCTCTCGGTACAGCTCGGTACAATTTGCACAAATAGAGTGGTAAGCTGGAAACTGAAGGCAGACAGATAACATCACACTGCAGGACTAGTGGCCTAACAGATCTGCTAGGGGCTGGCATGAGCAGCTCTGTCCACAGGACATCTTCAGGGAAAGACAGCTCAGGGCTCCTTGCTGCCAGATGCTCAGGCTTGGCTGCAGGAGGCTGCCCATTTGCCTGCAGCCCATCCTCTTTGTGAGTGTCTTCACAGCACTCGGCTGCTCTGGTCGTCCTGGCGGCCTGCTTTGCATCTGTAGCACCCTGTCCCCACTGCCCTTTCCCTCTTTCCCTCCCTTTGTCCCCTTTTGAGGCCTCTCATTGCCCCATCTAGATGCTGGGCCATTGCTGTGCCTCTGTTGTGGCCCTGTGGTACGCTGGAATGAACACTTGTGCAGATCGAGCATCCCTAACTTGAAATCCAAAACGCTCCCAAATCCGAAACTTTTTGAGCGCTTGCATGACGCCAGAAGTGGAAAATTCCACCCTTATTTCATGTGATGTGTCACAGTCAAAATGCAGTCAAGACTTTGTTTGAAGCACCAAATTATCAAAGGTATCACATACAATTACCTTCAGGCTATGTGGATAAGGTATACATGAAACATAAATGAATTTCATGTTTAGACTTGGGTCTCATTCCAAAGATAGCTCATTATGTATGTGCAGATATTCTAAAATGCACAAAAATCGGAGACATTTCTGGTCCCGGGCATTTCAGTTACGGGATACCTGACCTGTGTCTGAAGTCGCAGGACCAGGGAGGAAATCTTGACTCTGCTGCTTGCTAGCTGTGTCATCCAGGGCCAGCCACTTCATGTCTTGGAGCCACAGCTTCTGCATCTGTATAACTGGGGTGAGAGTTACCGCAAGTGGTGTGTGTGTGCAAGGTACCTGGAACACAGCAAGCGCCCAGCAAATGTCTGAGGGTGATGTACACAGGCAGGGATGAGCGTTCTGGATTCAGATGGAAACACTGAGTCCCAGCAAACTCTAGGGTCAGTCAGTTCTTAGCCATGAGACATTTTAGCAAGTCATTGACTCTTCTAAGTCTCGACTTCCTCATTTGTAAAATAGAGATAAAAATAGCCACTTCTGATGAAGTCAGGCTGTTAGTTTAAGCACTGGACACATTATATGATGCACAGCGAGCCCTTAGGAATCTCGCTCTTGTTTCAAAAGTCATGATAATCTGGTTCACTGGTATCTTCTCCCTTTCACTGGCTATTAAATAGGGCAGGAACTTCTAAAACAGGGGCCACAGACTCTTTCCTCTGGTGGCATGAGGAAGAGGAACATGGTTGATGGGGCGGCAGGCGACGTTTGAACATTGCAGTTCACCTCTTTGGCCACACAGGGCTGCCCTTTCTCATGAAACAGTGCTTTGCACCGCCGTGGGCACCTTACACAAGACTTGCTTCTGAAATAGGATTCAGAATTTGATTTGGTTTTTTTTTTCCTCCTTTTTTACATGTAATGCTTGGTTTTCTTTGGATTTGCAGAGAGACTTGACTTCCTTCCTTACTTTAGCTAAATGATTTGGATGAGATTCAGAAGACATTCTGGCATTATCTATGAAATATTGCTTTATTTAAAATGCAGTGCTCTCTTTCTTCCTTGCCTAATGTGCTTTTCTTGTGGACATGATTTGGAGGCAGGTGGGAGGCAGACCTTTGCAGAGGAGACATCTGCAGATGTGGAAGGAGTTGGGGAACAGTGGGATACAGGGGAAATTGCAGAGGTTGTGAACAGTAATTCAACAGTTACTTCCTGAGGGCCTGCTGTGTGCAAGGCAGTATTCTCGGTGTGTGGGAAAAATCCATGGCTGGAAGAAAGAAAGATTCCTGCCCCCCTAGAGCCCGCATTATGGTTGGGGTGATAGTAAATGGGATAATAGATTTAGGCATTTAAAATCTAAATTTAATGAAGTGGAATTTTAGGTATTAGGTATTAGGAACAAAAGAAAAAAGAGCAGAGGAAGAGAGACGTGCAAGCTTGGTGGAGGTGGGCAGGGGAAGTTACTGTGTTGTGGGCAGGCAGGACTTAGGCGCCCAGCCTGGCTCTCCACTTCTCGGGTATGTCCCTGGCAGGGAAGTTCCCCCAAGGGCAGACACTCGGTCTTATATATGCTGCAGCCTAAACTTCAGCATCTGGATGTTTGTAGGTATTCTTCTACTAGCTGATGGATGATGGATGAATACATACATGCTTCTGGGGAAGTCACTTGACATTCTTGAGCTCTTGTTTGTTAAGTTGTAAAATTGTGTCAAATGAGTTCTTGTTTACATGTTTAGGGAAAGAGATGAGATGAGTCCAGGGTAGTGCTTGGCACATAGTAGATGCTCAAGGCAATGTCACTTCCATTCTGGGAACAGTCTGCCCACCGCCCACAGCAGGGGAGTTTGGGCAGCTCCAGAGTACAGATGCTGCTCAGCTTGCAGGACCAGAGTGGGAAGGTTGTAGTGACTTATCAAATATTGTTTACTTTAGAAGTAACATACTTTTAAAATAAACATTTAAATTTATGTTATATGTGGTTCTTATTGCTGCTGTAAGAAATACTGTAAACTGAGTGGCTTAAAACAACACAAATTTGTTATCTTGCAGTTTTGGAGGCCAGAGTTCTCAGTGGGTGAAATGCCTTCATTCCCAGGGCTCTTGGGGAAAGTCTGTCTCACTGCCCTCCTGGCTTCTGCAGGCTGCCTGCATCTCTTGGCTCGTGGCCCCTTCCTCCATCTCCAGAGCTTGCAGTGTTGCACCTTCACTTTCCTCTCTGACATTCCTGCTTCCTTCTTTCTCTAATAAAGACGCTTGTGATTACATTGAGAGTCTACTAGGATAACCCAGGATAATCCCCTCATCTCAAAGTCTTCATCTTAATCACATTTGCAAAGTCTCTTTTACATGTAAGGTCACATTTTCACAGGTTCTTGGGATTGGGATGTGGATATATTTGAGGAGGGTCTGTTACTTGGTCTACCATCACAAACAAATCTTTTGACTAACGATTCCATGTCAAAGAAAAACATGGTTGAGTGCACCAAGATTGTGTATGTCAGGTTTTCTGTTAAAGCATTATTTACAATACCAGGATTATCAGAAGCAACATAAATGTCCAACAACAGGGAATTAAATTATGACATATGACCATTAAAAATAAAGGTCTAAGAAGACTATTAACATAGAAAAACATCTATGACTTAAGAAATAAAAGGCAAGTTATAAAACAGTGTGAATGATATGATCCGGTTCTTATAAAAATATGCATTTATATATATGCATAGAAAAATGTCTAGAAGAATATACACCAAGATGTTAACAAGGGTTATTTCTGTATTTTGGGATTAGAGGCAATTTTTCTTCTTTTTGCTTCTCACTGTTTCCTAATGTTTTGACAGTGAAAATGCATTAGTCTTAGAAAAAGAACCCCCTCCTTTTTTTTTTTAAAGAAAGATTACTGAAATTTAGTTAAAAAATTTATGATCAAATACAGAATTGGCATCTGAGAGTTTCACTCGTTGAAAATGAGTTGGATTTTTATTCTAATTGCATTGTTAGCCTTAGACTGGGCAAGAGTCCCCTGCTTAGCGCCTCACAGTGTCACATGGGATCTCATTGTTCCGCTCCGAGTCTTTCCAGACCCCTACACTCATTTCGTCATCCATTGATGGTGGATTGGTTCCTCCCCTCCTTCTCTTCCCTCCCCTCCCCCTTGTCCACAGAGAGAAGAAAAGGAAGGCTTTTGAATGGAAAAGGAATGCGTTTCCAATTTTTGCTGCAGCACAATGGCTTTATGTTCATTTTATTTGGGCCTGCTTTTTTGAAGCTCTCCCCTTCTTACATTAAAATTTGTGTCATCCTGCTCTCACACCTTTTTATTTTAGCATCTTCTCTGCAATGTCTCCATTCTAGGGCTCTTCTGACAGTCCTCAGATTGTATCGGTGGCGGCACTCTTTTCTTCATGGTTGTAACTTAAAAACAGATTACTTTTCTTCATCTCTCCGAGCCCGAGGCTGCATCTTCTGTGACTGCAGAGGTCACGGAGGGAGTGGGGCTGGAGCTCCATTGCTTCAGCAGTTCTGTTCTAATATTACAAAACTCCAAGGCTCCCGCTGCAGAGACAGGCTGTTGCCAGATTTCTTTCAGGAATCATGTGGTCTTCCTCTTGTATGATAGAGGAGGAAAATAAATGTGTAATTAAAGAAATAATATGATAATATTTCTACTTGCAGTGATAATAACCCAAGTTTCACAGAGTACTTTTGCATCCATCTTTCATTTGAGCCTTGAAGGATCCCTGTGTGGGAGGCATTATCATTATTTTCACTTTTCAGAGGCAGAAACTGAGGCTTGAAAATGTTAAATGATCGCACTGAAGTTACGTAACTAGTAAATGTCCAGGTTGCATTGAATGCTCCATTCTCCTTTCGCCCAGGTTGGTGCTGCCAGATGTCTGTGTGTTTGTCATTTTGGTCAGGGGATCAGAGGATACATGAAGCAGGTGGTGGCCGGAGGTGTTGAGCATGCATATGGGACCCTGGCGTTGTGGTGATTCTCCTCTGATTCACCTAGCAAGCCTTTCTGTGTTGAATGTTTCCCTTTTGTTTAGGAAGGAATCAGCTGAGGCTCAGAGAGGTCAAGAAAACTGTCCTCAATTACACAGCTAACATGACTGGAGGGCCCCTGATTCCAAACCCCACCATTCCCCTCCCCTCCATGCATTCCTTGTGGACCACGAGCAAGGGTATTGACTGTTGTCGCCACCCAAGCAAGGTATGCCCTTGACAGTGGGTAGTGGCTCTCAGATCAGTTCTTTTAAAGGTTTGCAAGTGTCTTTGAAAAAGAGAGATGTTATCTTTGTTGTTAGAATGTAACCCCTTTCCCATGAGGCATTGCCAATCCATTTGGCAACTGTTGCAAAAATCAAATTATACATTCAATTGGTTTAGCTGTCCTGCTTTTTCGAACATTGATTGACAGCCAGGGAGTCACATGTCAATAGACCCAAAGAAATTTATCTTTTTTGGCTGAAGGGTTACTTATTGAAACAAATGAGACGGTCCTTTTAATTGATGGAAGTGATTTCTTAGGCCTGAGGGTTGGAGGCAGTCTGTGTGGTCATCTGTGAGCTCCTCTTCATTGCAGCATGGATCTTCTCTGTCTCTAGCTCCCTGGTTCCTGGCTTTCATGTATTAGGTATTCAACAAATACTCCTGAACATCAGGGGTTTAGTTAAAGCTGTAGCAAAGGCAGGGCTGTGTGGTGGCTGTGGCGCCCTGCTTGGTCACAGCCAGTGGTGGGAGCACAGGCTCTTTCCCGTGGCTGCCACCTGCAGCTACCACTCATGGGTCCTGGTCCCTGCCTTCAGAGCCTCACCAGGTCTACATTAGCAGCTCCCAATCCTGAGGGGAGGGAGTCCGCAGTCCATCTCTCCTGAGCCTCTATGTCTTTGAGCCAAATGACCCTGGTGTAGAAACCCATGTCGATCTCCTCACCCCTTTCATAGTATTTACCAATGAAACATTTTGTCATTTTAACTTGTAGCCCCTGAATCCACCCGTCCCTTGAATATGCCTTCCAGTCGTGAGATGTTTATTGAGCCTCTGCTGAGTGCCAGGGATTGCCATGGAGAAGCCTGTCCAGGTAGAACTCACAGTCCAGTAGGAGAAGATATATCAACAGAGGATGCTCACAGGATGTCCTACATGCTGTGCCAGGGTACTGACAAGGCACAGTGGGGCCTGCAGGAGGGAGCTGGCCATTCCTACTTGAGAGTTACAATGATAAAGATTTTGCCTAACAAATACTTTATTGAGTGCCTTCTCTGCACCAGCATGTGCTGGACAATAGGGACATGATGCCATGGTGCCTGCTCCCGTGGGTTTATAGTCTGTGGACATAGTAATCTAATTCAAATGAGGATATTACTGCAAACTGAGATAAAAGCTGTGAAGAAAAGGGACGTGATTTCATAGGCAGGCCTAGACAAGGGTATAAGACCAGGTTTTTCTGGGGAGATGAAGTGTAAGCTGAGATCAGAAGGCTGAGTAATCGTTAGTGAGTTGAAGGGAGGAGAGGGAGAATGCTCAAAGCAGAGGTGACAGAGGGCTGGGAGGCAGGAGCAGTGGTGGGGAAAGAATTGAACACACAGTTTTAGAGGCCACAGTGGGGTTTGGTATTGATCATCAGAGTAACGGGAGTCTTTTCAGGACTGCACACTGGGGAGGAGCAAGAGATTTGCACCCCAGATGCTGGTTGGGGAGGCCAGTGTGGAGGCAGAAGGAGTCATTGAAGAGGTTGGCATACAAGATGAGGGAAAACACGGTGATAGCTTGGAATAAGGTGGATGCGGAGCCAGAGAGAAATGGATGGATTTCAGAGACACTTGGGAACAAAAAAAGGCCGTAGAAGAGAGGTGATGAAATCAGTAATGGCTCACAATGACCTGGGCATCAGATGGGTAGTGGAGTCATTATTGAGCTAGGACACATGGGAAAGGAAAGGTGTTCTCTTTTTATTGGTAGAGGTGATCATGAGTTTAGTCCGACATCTGGTGAGTTTGGGATGCCTTTAAAACATCCAAGCAAAGTAGACAGCTGTATAAACAAATGGTGGTGTTTGAGCTGACTCTTGAGAAAATGATTGGGTGGTTTCCAGATAAACAGTAGGAAAGGGTGTTCAAGGCACCCTGAGGCAGAGGGTGTGAGTGACATAAGCAGACGTAGGAGGCTTGCATGAGCACTGGGTGCCAGTTAGAGCATTAGGTGTGCTATCAGAGATGCAAATGAAGAGAGCTGGGACCAGGCAGATCCTGGAGAATGTCTGATACCCTGTTAAGAAATTTGGACTTGATCCTGAAATGTATCTGCAGCTATTGAAGGGTTTTTAGCAATTGAACGTTATAATCAAATTTGCACTTTAGGAAAATCACTATGCCAGTCAAGTGAAGAATCAATTTGATGAGTCATTCATTCATTCAACAATCCCACATGTTATATACTATTTACAAGGCACTGTGTTAAATGCTGTGAAACAAAGGTCAATAAGGCAGAGACAATGCCCTTACCAAATTGACGGCCTATGGGGAAAGACAGAGCCATAACATAAATATGACGTTAGAATGTCATATGGTAATTGTAGTGATACATAGGTGCACAGAGTGTTGATCGAGTAGGATAAGGGAAGCTTACCTACAGTGCATTTAGGGAGGTTTTCTAAGATAAAATCATGTAATTTAAAAAGAATTATAGGAACAAATGAATGGTCATAGCAATTGCATTCCAAACAGAGGGACAGCAAGAACAAGTCATGGGGGAAGAAGTAGCAGAGGGTGTTCGGAAATCTCAATCAATTTGTTGCCAGAAGTCAAAGGGTAACGCAAAACTGGTGTGAAATGAGGAGGGGCTGTGCTTGGACAGCGTCCTGTAGTCTGAGGAAAAAGCTGTGAGGTCATGAGCTTCGCATTTTAGGAAGATGACATTAGGAGCTGTGGACAAGGGACTGAGGATACCCTTTCATGATACAAATCAACATGAAACAAAATGAAAGCCTCATTAGAAAGAGAGATGAAATTCCTTAAATGGATAAAGGATAGCTTTGAAAAACCCTCAGCTAACATCATACTTAGTGATAAAACAGGGATGTCCACTCCTGCCACTTCGGTTCAACATTGTGCAAAAGGTAATAATTGTGTTAGAAAATGAAACAAACAGCATCCAGGTTGGAAAGGAAGAACTCAAACGAACACTATGATATTATATATAGAAAAACTTAAGTAATTCACTGAAATACTGTTAGCACTGATAAACAGGTTCTACCGGGATGCAGCATACAAGATCTGTATACAAAAATAAGTTAGATTTCTATGTATTTACAATGAAGAACAAGGAAGTTAAATTAAGAAAATAGTCCTTTTCATAATAATAGCAAATGTAGCAAAATAATTAGAAGTAAATCTAACAAAAAAAATTGTAAGACTTGTAAACTGTTCACCATAAAACATGACTGAAAGAAGTTAAGACCTAAATAAATGGAAAGACATACCCTGCTCATGGATTAGAAGACTTCATATTATTAAGATGGCAACATTACCCAAACTGATGCATTCCCTATCAAAATCTTATTTTTTGGTAGAAATTGACAAGCTCATCCTGAGTCACTTTTTTTTTTTTTTTTTTTTTTTTTTTTTTTTTTTTTTAGCTTAAGTTATTGGCAGAATAGCTTCATGCACATGGTTAATGAATGGTTGACACGTATTAGACACTATATTGTCTGAGACTTTTTTCTAATCCTTTGATATGCATTAATTGCTCTTTATAGGGAGCCTATCAATCCACATGACTAGGGGAGGAAATGGGAAATAACCAGCGCAAGGTCATAGAGCTGGGAAGCAAGGAGAGCAGGATTCCAACCACTCTGGCTCCACGGTGCATGGTCTTAGCCTCCATGGAGTATGCCTCTTTTCCCAGGGCAAAAGTGAATGCCAGGGCATTGTGGGGCGTGTTGAGTCAGGTTTCTGGACATCTGGGCGAGGTGCTGAGCAGGCAGTTGGCTTCACATCTAGAAGTAGGAGAGAGAACTAGGCTTGTGGTAAAGATTTGAGTGTCTTTGGCACCAAGACAGGTATTGCCGACATTGCGGTGTAGAGATCACCAGAAGGTCAGGTGAGGAGACAGTTAGCTGATGATAGACCTTCTGGGTCACAGGAACTGAAAGAGTGTTACGGGTTGAGTTACATTCCTACCACATTCCTGCCCTGAACTCTTAACCCTCAGCACCTCAGAATGTGAGCTTATTTGGAGAGTCTTTACAGAAGTCATCCAGGTAAATTGAGGTTACTAGGGTGGGCCCTAGTCCATTATGCCTGCTGTCCTCATGAAAAGGGGACATTTGGAGGCAGGCACACGTACAGGGAGAGCACGTGGGAGCATAAAGATGCCATCTGCAAGCCTAGGAGAGAGGCCTCCAAGGAGCCGATCCTGCTGATACCTTGATCTCAGCCTCTGGCCCCCAGAGCTGCGAGGCCAGAAATATGTGTTGCTTCTGCTGCTGGGTTCACGGCCTTTATCACAGCAGCCCTCCCAGTCTAATAAAGAGCAGGAGAAGGACGTCCCAGAAGGAAGCTCAGCAGGGCCAGAGTCGCCAGGGGTCAAAACCCCGGGCCTGCTGCATGGGGACAGCTTCGATGCTGATGCCACCTGAGGCTGTGTCCCCCTCCAGCACTGAGTTGTGCTTCTGGCCCCCCTTGAGCAGAAGTGGGGGTGTCAGATACCTTCCCTCATTCTTTATCCCCTCCCCTGCTGTCAATCTCCACTTCCCCATTTCTGTTCCTGTGCAGCTGATTTTTTTGAACCTAAATGTGGGAGCTAGACGAGTCTCTGTTAGCTAAATGTCATCTTGCTGGTTTTGGTTCTGTGTATCAGCCAGTAGAAGTCGCTTATAATTTCAGCTCTGCTGTTTTTCAGGATAGCATTCCCTACAGACCTGTGGTGTCCACAGCACTGAAACAAACATACTTCTTTTGTCCTTATTTGAAGTCATGGATAAAAAAACCAACAAAAACAAGCTGCAAGACCTGGTGCCATAGGGGTGGCCGAGCCTGGAGGCTGCATTGAGGGTCTTCCTCATGTTGGCTCTGGGTCCCAGGACCCTCGAAGCGGTGCTCATCCTGCTCCTCACCAGTTCCTTCCTAGCTTCGTCTTCTCCCGAGGTCCCTGGAATGAGGGTGCTGCCCAGGGTCTGGTTGTCACCCACATGATCTTTACCCCCTCCTTTCCCTGCACAGATGATCTCATCTCCTCTCTGGTTCCAGTTCCTACCTGCTACTATCAATGTCTCTTTAGGTGAATCCTTTAGTCTATTTAGTATCCATCCCGAGTTGGGCTTCAGGTTCCTCATCTACAAAATGAGGATAATAATACGTACACATGATGTTAGATGATGAAATGAGATATTTTTTTTTTTTTGAGATGGAGTTTTGCTCTTGTTGCCCAGGCTGGAGTGCAGTGGCACGGTCTTGGCTCACTGCAACCTTTGCCTCCCAGGTTCAAGTGATTCTCCTGTCTCAGCCTCCCAAGTAGCTGAGATTACAGGTGCCTACTACCACATCTGGCTAATTTTTTGTATTTTTAGTAGAGACAGGATTTCACCACATTGGCCTGGCTGGTCTTTAACTCCTGGCCTCAGGTGATCCACCCACCTTGGCTTCCCAAAGTGCTGAGATTACAGGCATGAGCCACTGCGCCTGGCCTAAATGAGATAATATTAGTAGAGAACTTGGCCACAGTGCCAGGTACATGCTAAGTCCTTAAGACCTGATCACCATCATTATAACCACTGCCACTGCCTCATGTGACACACATCTCTTATTGGAGATGGCCTGCCTCTGTGTCCTTGCTATTGGATGGAGGCTACAAATGTTTGAGCTCTGTTCTGGCTGAGTAGGTCTCCTGGTTCCTCCTCTTACCAAATCTGAAATCTTATGGGCTTTAAATAGTGTTTTACATAATACATACACATATGTACATATATGTATAGATGCGTGACATATAGAGAGTCATCTCATGTAGGCTCCACAGGGCCCACACTGGGACTTCAGGTACTGCGTTGAGGCCAGCAGACATTTAGAGGAGATGAGATGGGGATTAGTCAGTATTCACCCTGCACCATGGAAGGTGACTTACGTGCATTCGAGTGAGACAGCAGCCCTATGTGGTAGAGATTTTATCCCCCTTTCACAAATGAGGAATTGAAGCCCAGTCACTAATCCCAGGGAATAATACTCTTACTCTTTTTTTTTTTTTTTAAACAGAGTCTTGTTCTATCGCCGAGGCTGGAGTGCAGGGGTGTATTCTCAGCTCACTACAACCTCCGCTTCCTGGGGTCAAGTGAGTCTCCTGCCTCAGCCTCCTGAGTAGCTGAGACTATAGGCAGGTGTCATCATACCTGGCTAATTTTTATATTTTTATTAGAGATGGGCTTTCACATGTTGGCTAGGCTGGTCTTGAACTCCTGAGCTCGAGGGATCCACCCATCTTGGCCTCCCAAAGTGCTGAAATTATAGATGTGAGCCACCACACCTGGCCCCAGGGAATAATATTCTCATTCCTATTTGAGAACTCAAGGATTCTGCATTTGTTTTTGAACTTCTTGGTCCATTGGGAGTAGCTTGTCTTCTAGGGCCATGGTGACCATGGTGTGGGACCCATTAGTCCTTGTCTGCAGGTAGACCAGAGCAATGGAACAAGATCAGAGGTGACATCTTAGAGGCCTGTAGGGGCATCCGATGTTCATCCTGATACCTGGAAAGCATTTTCATATGTATTAGCTCCACAGGACAGACCGGTTTAGCCCACAAAGTACACATTAAAATGTAAAATCCTTGTGTTCTTTTTTTTTTTTTTTATTTTAGATACAGTGAACATAATAAGAAAACCACCCCTAAATGCATTAGCCTCTTCAGGAAGCATGATCAATAGGACATGGCTGTAAATAATGGCTGTAAATTAACAATTTGCCATCCCAATAAAGGATGGACAGATTACAACAACACATAGAGAAACTGAACACAAGAATGAGAATAACTCTATCCAAGTTGTTCATTACATCATTCTTCTTGTGCTGAAAACGGTGAGCTTACCAGTCCCCAAAATGTTTTTTTTTTAATGCCTTCTGTTTTAAGGTAGAATATGAATCTCTAATTGAATTGATTGGTGTTTTCTCTCATCTGGAGCAAGGTAGCTGAAAGGCATACTGGAAAGGAAAGCCTATTGGGGGGGACCTCATAGGGTCAGGGTGAGTGGGGACATAAGGCTTTCATTGAGACATGTTGGGACTGTGGGATGCTGTCATGCAACCAGAGGGATTCTTGCTGCCCTGAGCTTCGGTGTGGACTATTTATGGCCTTGTGGCACATTAAAATGACTCTGGACAGTGAGGATGAGATGATACATGGACAACTCTGAAGCTTCTTTACAGATAGTGAGTCCAGGAAGGTCGTTGGGAATTTTCTTTTCCCTGACAATGGAAAACTTGGCATGAAAAAGAGTTCAGTGCAAGTAATCTGAGTCCAGAATGCAGGTGTGAAAGTCAAGTGAAATGTGGTTTACTCCCGTGAATGCATGATTAATGGAAATTAGCTCTGAAAATGTGGAATAATGCCTGAGAGAATTGTTTTTATTAAAGTGATCTGGGTGTTTACATACAGAGTGTTCAGGATGCTCCCTCTGGCTGTCTGAGGGCTGTCCCTCCTCCCTGCACACTCCCCTAACCCTGGGCCTCACGTCCCACTGGGTGGGGGCTGGCTGTGTACGTGACAAGGGAGTACGGAGGACAGGCTCCAGGAGGCTGGGCTGCGTCTGTTTCACTGTTGTGCCCCGGGGGCTGGAGCCAGCACCTGTTACACAGGGGGAGCTCAGGAAGTGTTTCTTGAGCAGGAGAATAAGGGCATGGCTGCCTTTCCCCCTGACCGAGTTCCAGGGAGAAGCCCGGCACCTCCGTGTGCCCTCACGAGGTAGCAATGCCTTGGACCTGCAGGGTCTGACTGAGTTCCAGGGAGAAGCCCAGCACCTCCGTGTGCCCTCACGAGGTAGCAATGCCTTGGACCTGCAGGGTCTGACCAAGTTCCAGGGAGAAGCCCAGCATCTCCGTGTGCCCTCACGAGGTAGCAATGCCTTGGACCTGCAGGGTCTGACCGAGTTCCA
>PVKP010044373.1:0-16768 GCA_004027715.1 Plecturocebus donacophilus | reverse complement strand
GATTTATAATCCTTTGGATATATACCCAGTAATGGGATTGCTGAGTCAAATGGAATTTCTATTTCTAGGTCCTTGAGGAATCGCCACACTGTCTTCCACAATGGTTGAACTAATTTACACTCCCACCAACAGTGTAAAAGTGTTCCTGTTTATCCACATCCTCTCCAGCATCTGTTGTCTCCAGATTTTTTAATGATCGCCATTCTAACTGGTGTGAGATGGTATCTCAATGTGGTTTTAATTTGCATTTCTCTAATGACCAGTGATGAGCATTTTTTCATATGTTTATTGGCCTCACGTATGTCTTCTTTTGTAAAGTGTCTGTTCATATCCTTCACCCACTTTTCAATGGGCTTGTTTTTTTCTTGTAAATCTGTTTTAGTTATTTGTAGATTCTTTATATCAGCCCTTTGTCAGATGGGTAGATTGCAAAAATTTTTTCCCATTCTTTTGGTTGCCGATTCATTCTAATGACTGTTTCTTTTGCTGTGAAGAAGCTGTGGAGTTTGATTAGGTCCCATTTGTCTATTTTGGCTTTCTTTGCCAATGCTTTTGGTGTTGTGGTCATGAAGTCCTTGCCTACGCCTATGTCCTCAATGATTTTGCCTAGGTTTTCTCCTAGGGTTTTTATGGTGTTAGATCTTGTTTAAGTCTTTAATCCATCTGGAGTTAATTTTAGTGTAAGGTGTCAGGAAGGGGTCTAGTTTCTGTTTTCTGCACATGACTAGCCAGTTTTCCCAACACCATTTGTTAAACAGGGACTCCTTTCGCCGTTGCTTATTTTTGTCAGGTTTGTCAAAGATCGGATGGTTGTAGATGTGTAGTGTTGCCTCCGAGGCCTCTGTTCCATTGGTCTATATCTCTGTTTTGGTACCAGTACCATGCTGTTTTGATTACTGTAGCCTTGTAGTATAGTTTGAAGTCTGATGGTGTGATGCCTCCTGCTTTGTTCTTTTTGCTTAAAATTGATTTGGCTATGTGGGCTCTCTTTTGGTTCCATATGAAGTTTAAGGTGGTTTTTTCCAGTTCTGTGAAGAAGGTCATCAGTAGCTTGATGGGGATAGCATTGAGGCTGTAAATTACATTGGGCAGTATGGACATTTTCACGATATTGATTCTTCCTAACCATGAATGTGGAATGTTTCTCCATCTGTTTGTGTCCTCTCTTATTTTCTTGAGCAGTGGTTTGTAGTTCTCCTTGAAGGGGTCCTGTACTTTCTTTGTTAGTTATATTCCTAGATATTTTATTCTCTTTGTAGCAACTATGAATGGCAGTTCATTCTTGATTTGGCTCTCTTTAAGTCTGTTATTGGTGTATAGGAATGCTTGTGATTTTTGCACATTGATTTTGTATCCTGAGACTTTGCTGAAGTTGCTTATCAGTTTCAGGAGATTTTGGGCTGAGACGATGGGGTCTTGTAAATTTACAATCATGTCGTCTGCAAATAGAGACAATTTGACTTCCTCCTTTCCTATTTGAATACCCTTTATTTCTTTTTCTTGCCTGATTGCTCTGGCTAGAACTTCCAATACTATATTGAATAGGAGTGGTGAGAGAGGGCAACCTTGTCTAGTGCCAGATTTCAAAGGGAATGCTTCCAGTTTTTGCCCATTCAGTATGATATTGGCTGTTGGTTTGTCGTAAATAGCTTTTATTATTTTGAGATACGTTCCCTCAATGCCTAGTTTATTGAGGGTTTTTAGCATAAAGGGCTGTTGAATTTTGTCAAAGGCCTTCTCTGCATCAATTGAGATAATCATGTGGTTTTTGTCTTTGGTTCTGTTTAATGTGGTGAATTACGTTCATAGACTTGCGTATGTTGAACCAGCCTTGCATCCCTGGGATGAAGTCTACTTGATCATGGTGGATAAGCTTTTCGATGTGCTGTTGCAATCTGTTTGCCAGTGTTTTATTGAAGATTTTTGCATCTATTTTCATCATGGATATTGGCCTGAAGTTTTCTTTTCTTGTTGAGTCTCTGCCAGGTTTTGGTATCAGGATGATGTTGGTCTCATAAAATCATTTGGGAAGGATTCCCTCTTTTTGGATTGTTTGGAATAGTTTCAGAAGGAGTGGTACCAGCTCCTCTTTGTATGTCTGGTAGAATTCGGCTGTGAACCTATCTGGACCTGGGCTTTTTTTGGATGGTAGGCTCTTAATTGTTGCCTCAACTTCAGCCCTTGTTATTGGTCTATTCAGGATTTCGACTTCTTCCTGGTTTAGGCTTGGGAGGATGCAAGTGTCCAGGAATTTATCTATTTCTTCCAGGTTTACTAGTTTATGTGCATAGAGTTGTTTGTAATAATCTCTGATGATGGTTTGTATTTCTGTGGAATCTGTGGTGATATCCCCTTTATTGTTTTTTATTACATCTATTTGATTATTCTCTTTTCTTTTTTATTAATCTGGCTAGCAGTCTGTCTATTTTGTTGATCTTTTCGAAAAACCAGCTCCTGGGTTTATTGATTTTTTTGAAGGGTTTTTGTGTCTCTATCTGCTTCAGTTCTGCTCTGATCTTAGTTATTTCTTGTCTTCTGCTAGGTTTTGAGTTTTTTTGATCTTGCTCCTCTAGCTCTTTCAATTTTGATGATAGGGTGTCCATTTTAGATCTTTCCTTGCTTCTCATGTGGGCATTTATTGCTATATATTTTCCTCTAGACACTGCTTTAAATGTATCCCAGAGATTCTGGTATGTTGTGTCTTCATTCTCGTTGGTTTCTAAGGACATCTTTATTTCTGCCTTCATTTCATTGTTTATCCAGTCAACATTCAAGAGCCAGTTGTTCATGTGTGGTTCTGAGTTAGTTTCTGAATTCTGAGTTCTAACTTGATTGCATTGTGGTTTGAGAGACTGTTTGTTATAATTTCTGTTCCTTTGCATTTGCTGAGGAGTGATTTAATTCCAATTATGTGGTCAATTTTAGAGTAGGTGTGATGTGCTGCTGAGAAGAATGTATATTCTGTGGATTTGGGGTGGAAAGTTCTGTAAATGTCTATTATGTTTGCTTGCTCCAGGTCTGAGTTCAAGTCCTGGATATCCTTGTTAATTTTCTGTCTTGTTGATCTGTCTAATATTGACGATAGGGTGTTAAAGTCTCCCACTATTACTGTGTGAGAGTCTGAGTCTCTTTGTAAGTCATTAAGAACTTGCTTTATGTATCTGGGTGCTCCTGTATTGGGTGCGTATATATTTAGGATAGTTAGCTCTTCTTGTTGCATTGATTCTTTTACCATTATGTAATGTCCTTCTTTGTCTCTTTTAATCTTTGTTGCTTTAAAGTCTATTTTATCAGAGATGAGAATTGCAACTCCTGGTTTTTTTTGCTCTCCATTTGCTTGGTAAATCTTCTCCATCCCTTTATTTTGAGCCTTTGTGTATCCTTGCATGTGAGATGGGTTTCCCGGATACAGCACACTGATGAGTTTTGGCTTTTTATCCAATTTGCCAGTCTGTATCTTTTGATTGGGGCATTTAGCCCATTTACATTAGGGTTAATATTGTTATGTTCAAGTTTGATCCTGCCATTTTGATGCTAGCTGGCTGTTTTGCCCATTAGTTGATGCAGTTTCTTCATTGTATTGATGCTCTTTACCGTTTGGTATGTTTTTGGAGTGGCTGGTACTGGTTGTTCTCTATGTTTAGTGCCTCTTTCAGGAGCTCTTGTAAAGCAGGCCTGGTGATCATGAAATCTCTTGAGTACTTGCTTGTTCGAAAATGATTTTATTTTTCCTTCACTTATGAAGCATAGTTTGGCTGGATAGGAAATTCTAGGTTGAAAGTTCTTTTCTTTAAGGATGTTGAATATTGGTCCCCACTGTCTTCTGGCTTGTAAGGGTTTCTGCTGAGAGATCTGCTGTGAGTCTGATGGGCTTCCCTTTGTGGATAACCTGACCTTTCTCTCTGGCTGCCCTTAGCATTTTCTCCTTCATTTCAACCCTGGTGAATCTGACGATTATGTGCCTTGGGGTTGCTCTTCTTGAGGAATATCTTTGTGGTGTTCTCTGTATTTCTTGGACTTGAATATTGGCCTGCCTTGCTAGGTTGGGAAGTTTTCCTGGATAATATCCTGAAGAGTATTTTCCAGCTTGGTTTCATTCTCTCCGTCATATTCAGGTACACCTATCAAACGTAGATTAGGTCTTTTCACATAGTTCTATATTTCTTGGAGACTTTGTTCATTCCTTTTTACCCTTTTTTCGCTAATCTTGCCTTCTCTTTTTATTTCATTGAGTTGATCTTCGACCTCTGATATCCTTTCTTCTGCTTGGTCAGTTTGGCTGTTGATACTTGTGTATGCTTCGCGAAGTTCTCGTGTTGTGTTTTTCAGCCCCATCAATTCACTTATACTCCTAAGTTGTTTATTCTTGTTAGCATTTTGTCAAATCTTTTTTCAAGGTTCTTAGTTTCTTTGCATTGGGTTAGAACACGTTCTTTTAGCTCAGAGAAGTTTCTTACCACCCACCTTCTGAAGCCTGATTCTGTTAATTCATCACACTCATTCTCCAGCCTTGTTCCCTTGCTCGTGAGAAATTGTAATCCCTTGTAGGAGGAGAGGCGTTCTGGTTTCAGGTGTTTTCATCCTTTTTGCGCTGGTTTCTTCCCGTCTTTGTGGATTTATCCACCTGTCATCTTTGTAGTTGTTGACTTTCAGATTGGGTCTCTGAGTGGACGTCCAGTTTATTCATGATGAAGTTATTTCTTTCTGTTTCTTAGTTTTCCTTCTAACAGTCAGGCCCCTCTGCTTTAGGACTGCTGAGGTCCACTCCAGGCCCTGCTTGCCTGGGGATCACCTACAGCTGCTGCAGAACAGTAAGGGTTGCTGCCACTTTCTTCTTCTGCTATCTTTGTCCCAGAAGGATACCCGCCAGATGTCAGTCTGAGTTTTCCTTTATGAGGTGACTCTTTGGATATACAGGAGTCAGGGAGCTGCTTGAGGAGACAGTCTGTCCTTTTTAGGAGCTCCAGTGCTGAGCTGTGAGCTCCGTTGTTCAGAGCTGCTGGGCAGGTACATTTAAGTCTGCTGCAGCAGAACTCATAAACCCCCTTTTTTTTTCCCCAGGTACTCTGTCCCAGGGATTAGTGCTTTATGAGTTTCTGTTGTGCTGCTGCCTTTTTTCAGGGCTGCCTTGCCTAGCGAGGAGGTAGCCTAGTCACTGTCTGCCTGCAGAGGCTTTGCTGAGCTGCTCTGGGCTCCATCCAGCTGCCGTGTGAACTGCCCTGCAGTCCTGTTTATACGGGTATAGTTAGGGCTGCCTCAGCAATGGCGGCCCACCTCTATAATGGTGGACTCTCTCTGTAATTGCAGGCTGCCTCGGCAATGGTGGGCTGCCTCAGCAATGGAAGACTACCTCCATAGTGGTAGACTGCCTTAGTAATGGCGGACGCCCCTCCCCCGCAGAGCTGGGCCATCCTGGGTTCAGCTGTGCTTGCTGTGAAACACTCAATGCAGAGCGTTTCAGATTCCTGCTTTTTTGTAGGGGTGGTAGCAGCCGGGCGTGATCATCTGGCTCCCTGCCTCAGAGCCCTTTTTTTTTTTTAGTTGAATAGTCGACTCTGTCTTCCAGGTGTTCCAGTCGCCTGTTGAAAAGGCGCTGGGATCTGTGTGATTTCCTGTGCGGCAACCCACTGTGCTGGCTGAAACAGCCGCAGTGAGATTCGTGGTACTTTTTTGTGCGGGAATCTCCTGGCCTGGCTCCCTGTTTCAGTCCCCTTTTTTATCAGTTGAATGGGCGACTCTATCTCCCAGGAGCTCCAATCACCAGCTAAAACAGCACTTGGAGCCGTGTGTTTTGTACCGAGAAACGCAGTGCCGGGGCACTGGCCAAAACAGCCGCGCTGGCGACCCATGGGGCTTCTTCACTTGGGAATCTCCTGGTCTGTGGGCAATAAAAATCCATCTGGAAATGCGGCATCCACTCACCCTCTGCGCTTTTGCTGGGAGCTGCAATCCTGAGCTGCTCTTAATCGGCCATCTTGGATCTGTCTCTGAAAAGTTATTTTTGTCTTAAGAGACTGCCTGATTGCTAGAGTAAATAAGTATCTATCTTTATCTGACCAGATTCTTACTTTTAATTCTAAGGAAAACCTGGAAGCACAATGGGAGATGACAGTGAGTGGTTGAAACTGCCAGTTGATCAGAAATGTGAACACAAGGTAAGACTCTTCTGGAATTTGATTTTCAGTGTCATTCGCTTGTTTTGTCAGCACTTATACTATCGTCTTACTTAGAAGCATGTGAAAACATTGGCAGTTTCAAAAATACTGATGCTTTGTTAGATAAATGTTACTTTTCCTCATTCAAAATAAGTTTCTCTAGCTCAACTAAAATATTTTTTGAGTCTCTGGAAATAATTCAGAGAAAATATATTAGTGAAAAGTAAGTGGTATTTGTAAAAAGTTAGTAACTGACTAGTTTTGTCATCTCCTTCTGCATACAGTACAATGTACTTCTGGTACCTAAGTGCTTATTAGTATTTTATTAGAGACTCTTTCCTTGGAGATGTGTTCTGAATCTGGCCTTAGAACTCCAGCATTTTTTAGGTTCTTTGCTCTATATAATCTGGATTCCAATATCTACCCTCAGAAGCTACCGATCTTTCTTTTCTAGTTTAGGCTAACAAGAGACAATTTATCATATCATGTCATTATTTGGTGGGTATCCTTTCAGATTATCTTATTTTTTCCCCTAACTATACCTCTAGTTTCTTTCATTTTTAATCATTTTGAAAACTGCAAATATCTACCATTTGGTAGAGTTTAGAATTCCCTTTCTTCTTGTAAATTTATTCTACTGAAAGTCCCCAGGTTAACCACTATATGTTCTTGACAGTTCTTTTAAAGTTTGTTTTGAATCTTGAGTATTCAAGATTTATGGTTAATTACTAAAAATACTGAACAAAATATACTAACCTACACTGTTGTTTACATACAGTTCTACCTATGTAGGGTAGAAATTTGGAGCCATGGTCCCTATATCCTCCACAGAACCACCCCTTCATTCCTATATAACAAATTAGCCAAGGCTGAATACCATTTCAAAAATGAACATGCAGCTCTTCAAATAAGGCCAGATTAACAGTGAGCTAATTAGTTTTTGTTTTAATTAGCATAGAAATTGTTGGTATGTAGTACATTAAATTGCAGCAAAACAAATTTTGGGGAGAATTTTGGAACTTATTTAGAATCATAACTATGTATAAAGCTTCTCTTGGTAGATAATGAATTTTCTCACTGAAAGTAGCAGACAAAATAGATAAATCTATTAAAGATTTTCCAATTTTTGATTGGTTAATATGTGCTAAAAGTTTTTCAATCTTATGTGATTTGGTACTTTTTTTTTTTTTTCCATTTTTTTGAGCACTTATTAGGTGTTTTTGAAACTTAAAGAATAGAGATGTTAAATCTAGTTTAGGGAACACTCATTCTGCTTTATAGAATGAGATGTTGCCCAATTAAAAAAATAAATAAACCTGGTTTAAATTGGTTAGTAAATGTACACCTATGATGTTAATTTACGGTATACTTCACTCTAATGTTGCAGAACAGGTAATGCCTTCTTCCTAATGAAAGCATCTTATAGTGGGTTAGGAAGCATTCTTTCCTTAGAAGGAGCAGTTTTTTTCTGTGATCATAGCACCTGCCCCAAATTACATTTTCATTTAAACAAATAACATGTAAATTATTTTTCAATCATGTCGATCCTTCTGTCTCTGTGATCTAATAGTGTTGAGAACAAACATATAATTCTTTACTAATGCCTAACACAGTAAATACAAATTTGATCATCCCATAAACTAGCATCTCATTTAACTGCTCCCATATCACTTCATTGCTTTTCCATTGCTCTTAGAATAGTGAGTGGAATCTTTATTTGGCCTTCATAGTCTTGCATGGTCTGGCCTTTTCCAGTCCTCTCCAGCTCATTTTGTACCATGCTCCCTTTCTCTTTCTTTATAGGAGTGGGAAATACCATATTCCTTGCTGCCATAGGGCCTTAGAGTATACCATTCCTTCTGGAATGTTCTTTCTTCCCCTTTGCCACTCTTTCCTATTTATCTTTTAGGGCTCAGCTCAATTACCAGTTTCTCAGGAAAATTTTTCTTAACACTAAGACAGACTAAGCCTTTTATAATATATGCTTTCATAGCACCACGTTTTTTCTCCTTTGTAATATTTAATGGTTTCTTAATTTTAAACATATTTTTATGATTGCTTAATGTCCTCTCCTACTGGAGTATAAGCTCCACAAGGGCCAGAGCGGAATTGATTTTTATTTACTAAACACCTGTTGAATAAATTAATGAAAAAAGAATACCTTAGTAAAAATGTCTGAAATCTACAGGGCCAGAGCGGAATTGATTTTTATTTACTAAACACCTGTTGAATAAATTAATGAAAAAAGAATACCTTAGTAAAAATGTCTGAAATCTACTAGCTGAAATTATTATACAGTATAGTATAAAGCTGCATAATGATTATACAAAAAAGAACCAAAAAACAGCATATAGTTTGGAGATAGGGCAGTTTCATCAGGGTGATTCCTCATGTTTGAGTTATCACATCTTTAATATTATATTCTAAAGAAATAATAACTAATTCTTAGATACAGTGTGAGATTCATTTATAATGGCCTATTATGAATTTTAGGTGGCCTTGGGAGAGTATCATAAACACTAAATACTTGTAAGAAGTTTATTAGCTAATCTTTTTTGAAAACTGCCAGTTTCTTAGACTCTTTTTTCATTTCTAAGTCATGGGGTCCTTTGTTCAAATTGCCTGACATAGGGTATTCATTTTTACTGTCACACCCTCTCCCCAAATTAGCAGTAGATGATAATATCATTAAATTCTGTTTTCTTTCAAAATACTACTTTTCTTTTAGCTGTGGAAAGCAAGGTTAAGTGGGTATGAAGAGGCCCTGAAGATCTTCCAGAAAATAAAGGATGAAAAGAGCCCAGAATGGTCCAAATTTTTAGGATTGATCAAAAAATTTGTCACTGATTCCAATGCAGTGGTTCAGTTGAAAGGATTAGAAGCTGCACTTGTTTATGTTGAAAATGCCCATGTAGCAGGAAAGTAAGTACTTTCTTTCCAACTTGACTGATAAAAACCCCTGTTTGGTGTTACATAGATTATGTATGTTTGTAAATCACTATCCTTAGTTACCAGCAGTTTTAGCATAGATGAATTTTCTTACTTTCATAGTTCTTTGATACTTGTTTTTCATTCAGTCTTTATTCTCAGAAATCTAAATGGTATAAGAGATCTGTAGAGGAGTAAGATAGAAATAAAATATTGAGGGTTTACCTTAAGGTTTGATGAGTTAGTGGTTTTCTCTTTAAGCTTTTTGTATGGGAGTTATTCTTACCTAAAGGAAGAGTCTTTAGTAACTTCAAAAAGAAACTGAGAGATCGTCAGCAAAGGAATTACCAGAATTTCGTTGAAGACATTTGGGCATTATAAAAAACTAAATTTTTTACAAGGTAGGTGATCTTAGAATCACGTCTTTCTCCCTGTATTCATTAGGGCATTTTTATTTCTTGGGAGAGGTAATGCTGACTAAACCTCAGTGACTCCTGGCCTATTTAACTTGATCTGTGAATGACAGATTTCTAGTCATTCTACTATCCCATACATCATAGACCTGATTTTCTGTGTCATTGAAAGGAACGCTCCATACAAAAAACGGTTGAAATACTTGACATAATTGCACAAGAAATATATACTTGACTTACTTTGAAGATTATACCAATAAAGGTCATCATTAATTCAACATAATTAGTTTGGCATCACTGAATTTCCTTTACCATTAGTAAAACTATCACTTTTTATGGCCAGGCGTGGTGACTTACACCTGTAATCCCAGCACTTTGGGAAGCCAAGGCAGGCGGATAATCTGAGCTCAGGAGTTCGAGACCAGCCTGACCAACATGGAGAAACCCTATCTCTACTAAAAATACAAAATAAGCCGGGCATGGTGGCACATGCCTGTAATCCCCGCTACTTAGGAGGCTGAGACAGGAGAATCACTCGAACCTGGGAGGCGAAGGTTACAGTGAGCCAAGATCGTGCCATTGCACTCCAGACTGGTCAACAAGAGCGAAACTCTGTCTCAAAATTTAAAAAACTATCATTTTTTAGTTTCTCTTCTAATACCAGAGGCTGTTTTTTGATAAATGCTGCATGTAATCTCAACCCACTTGTTCTTCTAATTCCTAGTAGTATAGGTTTCATTTCATTTAGAAGAGATGCAAAGCAATAAAGTTACTGTAAAGTCTTATCAAGGAGTAAAGAGCAGTCTTTTGTTATTAAAGGTTCATATCCATTCCCTTTGTGAAGAAATTCTCTTTTTCTAAAAGGTGTTTAAAATGACTTTAAAATTTTTGGCCACATGCATTGGCATATGCCTGTAGTCCGAGCTACTCAGGAGACTGGGGCAGGAAGATCACTTGAGCCCAGGAGTTTGAGGTTACATTGAGCTGAAATCCCACCACTGTACTCCAACTGGGTGACAGCACAAGAGCCTGTCTCTTTACAAAAAAAAAAAAATTTTAAAGCAAGTATTCTGTAACCCTACATTTGTAAAGTTTATTTGTATGTCCATATACACACACACTTAGAGAAAGGTCTGGAAGGAGGGATATCAAAAAGTTGAAAGGAATTTTCTCTGGGTGGTGGTATTTCAAGGGATCTTTACTTTTTTGTTTGAATTTTCTACATTTATAAACTGATACTGTGCCTGCTATGACATGTCTTAAAATTTTATGGTTAACATAAGTTTTTAAAATATTCTTGAACATAAATTTAAAAATTAAAGACTCAATTACTGTATTTCTAGCATTTGTTAAAGTACTTGTATACTCCCTTTCCATGACCTTTTTCCAATTCTTACTATAAAGTAGGGTTTTTGTTCTTTATAATATATATTACAGAACCACAGGAGAAGTTGTGTCAGGCGTTGTAAGTAAAGTGTTCAACCAACCAAAAGCCAAAGCCAAGGAACTGGGCATAGAGATCTGTCTTATGTACATAGAGATTGAGAAAGGAGAGGCTGTTCAAGAAGAGCTCCTGAAAGGCTTGGACAGTAAGAACCCCAAGATCATAGTGGCCTGTATAGAGACACTGAGGAAAGCCTTAAGGTAAGACTTTTGTTTTAGCTCTGTTAACTGGAGCAGCAGTCCCCAACCTTTTTGGCACCAGGGACCAGTTTCATGGAAGACAGTTTTTCTGTGGAAGAATTGTATGGGGGATGGTTTTGAGATGAAATTGTTCCACCTTATAAGGAGCATGTACCCTTCCCTCACATGTGCAGTTCTCAGTAGGGTTCACACTCCTATGAAAACCTTAATGCCCTGCTGATCTGGCAGGAGGCAGAGCTCGGTGGTAATGCTCACTTGGCAGCTGTTCACCTCCTGCTCTGCCTGCGCCTGGTTCCTAACAGGCCACCGTACTGGTCCACAGCCCAAGGGTTAGGGACCCCTGAACTAGAGTATCTCAATTGAATTTGGATTCCTGGTTTAAACAGAAAGGAAACTGCAGAATTTGACTTGACATGCCAAAACAAACAAGAAAGTGACCTGAAAAAGGAAAATCATGCCCCAAGTGTGGCACTTCATGTTGACTAATTTTAGCCTTCAAGTGTGTCGTGTGGTTATTTTATCTGAATCCCTTTCTAATGAAGATGAGATTTCTGACCTGTTATCAGATTAAGAATTGGGCTTTTCAGCTGGTGGTGTCAGCTCATCCCTGTAATCCCAGTACTTTGGAAGGCTGTTTTGGGAGGATCACTTGAGGCCAGGAGTTCAAGACCAGCCTTGGCAAGATGGTGAGACCTCTGCCACTACAAAAAAGAAGCGGAGGTGGGAGGATTCCTTGAGCCTAGAAGTTCTAGACTGCAGCGAGCTGTGATTGCGCGACTGCAATTCAGCCTGGGTGAGAGAGCAAGACCCTGTCTCTTTAAAAATAAATAAATATGGCCAGGCACAGTGGCTCACACCTGTAATCCCAACACTTTGGGAAGCCGAGGCCGGCAGATCATGAGGTCAGGAGTTCGAGACCAGCCTGGCCAACATGGTGACACCTCATCTCTACTAAAAATAAAAATCAGCTAGACATGGTCACACATACTGTAATCCCAGCTACTCGGGAGGCTGAGGCAGGAGAATTACTTGAACCCAGGATGTGGAGGTCGCAGTGACCCAAGATCATACCACTGCACTACAGCCTGGGCGACAGAGCAAGACTCCATCTCAAAAATAAATAGCTGAGTGTGGTGGCTAACACCTGTAATCCCAGCACTTTGGGAGGCTGAGGCAGGCAGATCATAAGGTCAGGAGTTCAAGAGCAGTCTGACCAACATGGTGAAACCCCGTTTCTACTAAAAATACAAAAATTAGCTGGGCGTGGTGGCAGACGCCTATAATCCCAGCTACTAAGGAGGCTGAGGCAGGAGAATCACTTGAATCCGTGAGGCAGAGGTTGCAGTGAGCTGAGATCGCACCGCTGCACTCCAGCCTGGGCGACAGAGCGAGACTCTTTCTCAAAAAAATACATACATACATACATACATACATACATTTTTGAATTGGCCTTTTGGTGGAAAAGCACTGCCAAAAGAAGTACTGGCCTTTTGTTGGAAAACTCCTCAGGGTATTTAAGCAGCTCTTTTTCTCTTGCTATCCTTAAGTATAGATTGTCAAAGTCTATACTTTGAGATCTTGGCTGAAGATGTAGTTTGTGGACTAAAGCAAACCTTTATTTAGGTGCCTTTTTAGTAAAGTAGAAGCAAATGCTATATGCCTTTAAAGAGAAGTGCAATGACAACAAATAGAAAAATAACTTTTATATAATAAGTTATTTTTAACCCTAGACTTTGTTGATGTTTGGCCATGAAATTTTTCATGAATAGGATCTCTTTCAGGAGCAAGTGGCTGTAATTTGCTATGGAAATCTTAATTAGACAGATCACTAGTTTGTTCAGATATGGCAGTCCTTCTAATCTGATATCCTGTCCCCAAGTACTGTCTATATGGGATATTTTAGAAAGCACCTCTAGTGAAATCCTCAGGGAATGAAGATCATCCAACTCACCTCTCTTGTGATTTTGTGTATGACCTACATCTTGGAGAAAAATGTTTCCTCTGGTGTTTATCTTCTTTGAAAGTATAAAAACTCTTGAATTTTGTTGAACAGTCTTTGATTTATAGGTCTTTAATGTTGTTTTTTTCTTTGTTCATTATGTACTTCTATAAAATTTGCCTTCTGCTGAGATTCTTGTGGTATATAGCAAGCAGATGTTTTTGTGAATAGTAAATAGTATGCTCATCCTGTTATCTTAGAAGTTTAGTGAATTGTCTTAGTTATCAGAAGTGTGCTTATATCAGTAAATCTTTTGTGTCCTTAGTAATGTCTGAATTTTAAAAATATACTATCATCTTTGTTGTTGTTTTGAGACAGGGTCTTACTCTGTCACTCAGACTGGAGTGCAGTGGCGCAATCTTAGCTCAGTGCAACCTCCACTCCTGGGTTTGAGCGATTATTGTGCCTCAAGCCTCCTGAGTAGCTGGGACTACAGGCAAGCACCACCATGCCCAGCTAATTTTTGTATTTTAAGTAGAGATGGGGTTTCACCATGCTGGCCAGGCTTGTCTGGAACTCCTGGCATTAAGTGATCCCGCCTCAGCCTCCCAAAGTGCTGGGATTAGAGACGTGAGCCACTGCACCTTGCCTATAATCTTCTACCTTTAAATTAGAAGTTTCTAGTCTGGAGTGCTGTACACTCTGGTTATTGCATTTTTTAGCTAACTGGGAAAATAAGGGTAGGAAAATAACAAATTAGATATATCCTATGTTTTCCTCACAGATGTTGTTATGTAGTCTCATCCCCACATGGTTCTTTATTTGTCCTGAAGCATTTTGGATTCCATAGTGGAACTAGGTAGCTCTCTGGGACCCTCAAGAACCTTGAGGCCAAACTGTTCAATCTTGGGTTCCAGCGCTTGCTAAAGCTTTGTTAGTGAGAGCTTCAGGTGACCAGAAACATTCTGTGGTACCTAAAACAGGCTTCTAGTGCCCTTTTGTGTTTTCTATAGTAATATGTTTATTAGCAAAATTAGGTTTTATTTTATTAAAGTGTCTATTTTTCATGTGGACTTGCTCTTTTTTTTTTTTTTCTTACAGAATTAGGCTAGGATAGAGAAAAAAGAGTCAGATGAAACAGTAGTAATATATAGGAAGATTTAAGAAATCTCAAATGTTAGGTTCTTCAGGAACCATGTTAAATATCCCTAAAACAAAATGGTTTATTGCCACTATAATTTCTTATTTTTTCTTTTTTTTTCTCCTGTTTTTTCCTTTTTTTTTTTAAGACAGAGTTTTGCCCTTGTTGCCCAGGCTGGAGTACAATGGCACAATCTTGACTCACCACAACCTCTGCCTCCCAGGTTCAAGCGATTCTCATGCCTCAGCATCCTTAGTAGCTGGGATTACAGGCATGTGCCACCATGCCCAGCTAATTTTTGTATCATTAGTAGAGACAGGATTTCTCCATGTTGGTCAGGCTGGTCTCGAACTCCTGAGCTCAGGTGATCCGCCTGTCTTGGCCTCCCAAAGTGCTGGGGTAACAGGCATGAACCACCATGCCCGGCCTGATTTCTTATTTTTTCTTTAATCTTAAAGGTTAGCTGAGCCAAGTTGAAATGTCACTTTTTAATAATATAAGGAACATTTTAAAGGAAATCTTAGCGATTATGTAGGTTAGTCTCATGATATTTATACTTAAACTATATCACATAGCCAGGTACTTTTTTTTTTTTTTTTTAGACGGAATCTTGCTCTGTTGCCCAGGGTGAGATACAGTGGTGTTATCCTGGCTAACTACAACCTCTGCCTTCTGGGTTCAAGGAATTCTCTACCTCAGCCTCCCGAGTAGCTGGGATTACAGGCGCCCAGCTAATTTTTGTATTTTTAGTAGAGACAGAGTTTCACCATCTTGGCCAAGCTGGTCTTGAACTCCTGACCTTGTGATCTACCCGCCTCAGCCTCCCAAAGTGCTGGGATTACAGGCATGAGCCACCACGCCCAGCCAAGCCAGATATCTTATTAAAAATCCTTTTCTTATTGCACCTGCAGTCCCACCTACTCAGGAGGCAGGAAGATTGCTTGAGCCCAGGAGGTGAGGCTGCAGTGAGCTATGGTTATGCCATTGTACTCCAGCCTGGGTAACAGAGCTCAAGACCCTATCTCAAAAATAATAATAATTAAGGCCAGGAACAGTGACACATGCCTATATAGTCCCAGCACTTTGGGTCTTGAACTTTTGACCTCAGGTGATCCACCCACCTCAGCCTCTCAAAGTGCTA
Organism: Plecturocebus donacophilus; assembly: GCA_004027715.1. Lineage (NCBI taxonomy): Eukaryota > Metazoa > Chordata > Mammalia > Primates > Pitheciidae > Plecturocebus > Plecturocebus donacophilus. The sequence goes on along the minus strand of PVKP010044373.1, from coordinate 1,407 downwards.
AAATTACAGGCGTGAGCCACTGTGCTCTGCCAAATATGCGTTTGAAAAGAGTCAAGGTGCAACTATTTTCCCCATAGAAAACTGAACCAAAGAAAGATTTAAGTTGCCCAGAGTTGTAGTGTGATAGCCACAAAGTCGGGAATGAAATACAAACTGCGGGGATTTGTGATCTATCTAGGTAAATGAATTACTTTAATTATAGGAGCTATTCAAGGTTTATTACAAGTAGATTTCACTCTTCTAAATATTTATAAACTAGTTTGAATTTGTAAGCTTTTACGTGTATATACATATGTATTTAAGGTATTAGCTGGGCATGGTGGCTCACACCTGTAATCACAGCACTTTAGGAGGCCGAGGCAGGTGGATCACCTGAGGTTGGGAGTTCGAGACCAGCCTGGCCAACATGGTGAAACCCCATCTCTACTAAAAATACAAAAGTTAGCCAGGTGTGGTGGTGCATGCCTGTAATCCCAGCTACTTGGGAGACTGAGGCAGGAGAATCACTTGGACCCAGGAAACAGGGTTGCAGTGAGCCGAGATCACGCCATTGCACTCCAGCCTGGGCAACAAGTGAAATGCCATCTCAAAAAAAAAAAAAGGGTATTATATGTGTTTATCCTTTATAGGTTTGAATCCTAGTCTGTTTACTTAGAAAGTTTGTTTTAAAATGGTTGTATTGTCTTGGGCCCTACACATTAAATAATATTCTTGGAAGAACAACACCTAAGTAGGTAAGCAGTTATGAGTTCCTTTTCTTTTGTTGCCTTAAAAAAACTGAGCTTACATAATTCTTCTAATATATAAATATGGAACTATGGTTGAATGAAGAAAAGCTAATGTTTTACTCAAGTGCATTGCATGTTAACAGTTTTTTCTTCAATTTTTTACTTGTAGTGAATTTGGTTCCAAAATCATCTTGCTTAAGCCAATTATCAAAGTGTTGCCAAAACTCTTTGAGTCTCGAGAGAAGGCTGTTCGAGATGAAGCCAAACTAATTGCTGTGGAGATTTACAGATGGATTCGGGATGCTCTGCGACCTCCATTACAAAATATAAACTCTGTCCAGGTAAGACAAAAAGTTTTCTGGTTGATTTTGCATAAGGTTCATACGAAAATATTTTCTTCCTATCGTTGTTGATATTCTGTCCTTAAACATAATTATTTTTCATTCTTAAATTTGAAATCAGTTATTCTGAGCATAGCTTAGTTTCTCTCCAATTCTGTTGGGTGGCAGAACTTACTGTCTGTGTGAAGTACATTCTTTCTGGCTTTTTATTACAGTTGGTTTGATGCAAATGTATCCGAATTCATGAACTAATGAGAATGTCTTAAAAAGTGGGACTTACTGTTCTTTCTTAGTGCTTAGACATACATCTTCCTTATAGTAAATTCAAATAGATTTGA
>PVKP010044372.1:0-16769 GCA_004027715.1 Plecturocebus donacophilus | reverse complement strand
AATATTTACAGAACCTACCACCCCATGTCCACAAAACATATATTTTTTTCAATATTATATCATACCTATTCTAAAAGTGATCACATAATAGGAAATAAATCACTTTTTAGTTTGCATAAGCATTTCACAGATTTAAATGAAATCCTGAGCAATAGAGCAAGATTCTCATTCTCTCTCCCTCTTTCTCTTTCTTCCTTTTTTCTCTTTTATTCTACTTCTGTCTTCAAAAAAAAAAATAATAATAATAACCTCCCCTCTCTCTCTCCTTCCGAAAAAATAAAAAAGAAAAAAAAAAAAAAAAAAGAAATCTAAATGTGCTGATTAGAGATGCTGTCACAGACCCTGCTGAAGGGATTAAAAAACATATACCAGATCATTCTTCTAAACTCTGAACATTTCTGAATTCTGAAACACACTGGGTCTCAAGGAGTTGTGAAGCTATATAATCACCCTCCTGTAGTTATATATTTATTTTCACCTTTTTACTATTATAAAAAGTGCTGCATGCAACATGTTATATATGGGACTCTTGTTTGCATCACCGTTCATGTCCTTAAGATAAATTTCTTGATATGGAAATAGAAAGTCAAAAAGAAATAAACATGATCATGATAGATATTGTCTACCTGTTTTCCAGAAAGGTTATACCAATGAACACACCCCTCACCAGCACTGAGAAACACCAGTTTTATCAATTTCACAAAGGAGAATTGTGATACCATTGTGCTTTTAATGCATTTGGTTACCGGTGATGTTAGATACATTTTTAAAAAGAGATTTAGGCCGGGCGTGGTGGCTCATGCCTGTAATCCCAGCACTTTGGGATACCAAGGCAGGTGGATTACAAGGTCAAGAGATCAGGACCATCCTGGCCAACATGATGAAACCCCATCTCTACTAAAAATACAAAAATTAGCTGGACGTGGTGGCGGCTGCCTGTAGCTTCAGCTACTTGGGAGGCTGAGACAGGAGAATTGCTTGAACCTGGAAGGTAGAGGTTGCAGTGAGCCGAGATTGTGCCACTGTACTCCAGCCTTGTGACAGAGTGAGACTCCAACTCTCAAAACAAAAAAAAGAAAAAGAAGTTTATTGGTATTTCAAGTTCCTCTCCTGGAATTGTCTATTTATGACCTTTGTCTCTTTTCTACTGAAGTCAAGTTCATCTCATAAGCTTGCTTTTTGCATGTGCTGCACAAAGGCCAAGGGAGTGGGGGCCAAAATCAAGACTGACTCTGATCACCTACCTGTGTACCCTCCACTAAGGAGGGAGCACTTTTTTTTCTTTGAAAGGTATCTCCCCACCTGGTGCACTTGCCAAGCCCTGCACTGCAAGGCTGAGTCCAACTAGATAGACTGTCTTTTCCTAATTGTCTGCCCAGAGCAAGTAGGATGCACTTTCTAATTTGTACAAAAGCACAAAGCTGAGATCTTAACTAGATGAATTGTGTTTCTAATTAATTTGAGTTTAAATTCTTTATATAGGCCAGGTGTGGTAGTTCACACCTATAATCCCAGCACTTTGGGAGGCTGAGGCAGGTAGATCAATTGAGCAGAGGGGTTCGAAATTAGCCTGGGCAACATGGTGAAACCCCGTCTCTCCAAAAAAAATACAAAAATTAACCAGGCATGGTGGCGCATGCCTGTAGTCCCAGCTACTCGGGAAGCTGAGGTGAGAGGATGGCTTGAGCCCAGGAGGCGGAGGTTGTAGTGAGCTGTGATCATGCCACTGCATTCCAGCCTGCGGACAGAGTGAGACACTGTTTCAAAAATTACAAAAAAAGTTCTTTATAAAGCAAAACTATTAAATGTCAACTATCATAATGTGCTAGCTGTGTTTTCCTTGCTTATTGCTTTGTATTTGCTTGACTTATAAGTGATCTAAACGTCTTCCATTTTACTTTTCTTAAGAAACCTTTGTGGAGCTCTAAGTAGCTTTGTTTTTCTTCCGAATATTATTTTAAGTTATGCAATATGAGCAGAAACATGAAATCTAATCCTTGAATAGTTAATCCCAGCTGTTAAAGGGACATCCTTGACCTTGTTTAAATTCCTAGGCCAGAGATAGGAATTTAAAGATAGCCCTTCTGGAAGACATCTACACCCATCTCATCTCTCCATCCATTCAGCCAGCACTAATTATTGAGCACCCACTGTGCTCCAGGCACTCTGCGAGACACTGGGAATACAGGGGTGAATACCAGAAACCAGGATTCTTTCCTTTATGGAGCTTGCAGTGGACACCACATGTTCAAGTTTCATATAGCCATAACCATAGTTAACATTTAGGAGTGCTCACTGTGTGCCAGGCACTTGCCTAAGTGTTTTACCTGCGCTAATGTATTTACTACTCTCAGCAACCCTATGACGAGGTAGGTATATTATTGCTTCCATTTTATAAATAACTTGATCCAGGATCACAGACCAGCAAATAGCTTGGTTACTTGTAAAGTTGTACCCAGCAAGTCTTCATCACTTCCATTTCCCATGTCACTTTCACAGATGTGTCACTTTAATTGTCTACTCCAACCCTCTCTTTCTTCCTTTTGGTCTGGGGCTTTGCTTCCACCAATGCTTCCACCTCCCGAAAAGAAACTGCTCTGCCACCTGTGACTTTTGACTTGGCCTTTATCTCCTGGTACCAGTCTGGGCTTGTCTTTTAGTCTCCACCCCTAGTTTTGACCCTTCTTGATTTCCTTTGCCAACTCATTCTCATCTTTCTGGTCCTAATGTGCTAGAGTCTTTTAAAGCATGGTGCTAGTTTTCTTCTCGTTTTAGTCTATCGCCTTTCTCTAAACAACTGCATTTCTAACCCTGGCTTTTAATTACTACCTATAAACCAGTGCCTCCCAAATTCCCATCTCCAGTCCATAAAACACCAGACTTCATTAGTCAGCTTCTGGATAAAAGCCTGAACTCAATTGTCCAAAACCATGCTCATCATTTTCCTCACATCAAACATGTTCCCATCCCTGTGTTCCCTTTCTCAGAGAATAGTGTCACCAACCAGTTATGAAAGCTAGAATCTACAATCATTCTTGACACTTCCCTCATCCTCACCACCCCACATAAAATCCATCCCCAAGTCCCATTAATTTTATATCTGAAATATTCCTCCAGTACATCAACTTCTCCCCATCATCATCAGTATTTTCTATTCCTGCCCTTCATCCAAGTGACCTTTCTCTCTCACCTGAAATGTTCCCATTACTGGTCTTTTATGGTCTCCTTGTCTCTATTCTTGCTCCTTTTCAGTCTATTCTTCATACTCCAGCCAGAGTGATCTTTTTACAACATGAATCCGATTATGTCACTCCTGCTTTAAAACAAATATTTTTTTCAAGGATTTCTCTATGCTCTTGACAGGGAAGGGGGTGAAGCTATGTCAATAGGAAAGTAGGGGACCCTTATTTCTTCACACAAAGGCACCTACTGGCCCATTTGCCAAATTCTGCACTGCAAGGTTAAGTCCAACTAGATTGGAAGCCTTTTTTCTAACTTGTCTGCACAAGGGGTGTGCCCTTTGTCATCTGCACAAATGTCAGAATACTTAATAGGCTTGAAATGCCTTCCATAGTATGTCCCTGCCCCACTTCCTCAGTCACATGCAGCACCATCTTCTCGCTACCCACAGTCTCCCCAGACTAGTCTACTCCCAGGTCCTCAGAGAAGCCACACTTGCTCCTGCTTCAGGATCTTTGCACATGCTGTTCTTCCTTACTGAAATGCTTCTCTTTATGCATAAATAACATCTACTCATACCTTATATCTCAAGTCATGCATCAATTCCTTAAGAAGATGACTTCCCCCAAGATTAGGACAGAACATTCATATTTGCCTTTTTTCTTGAGAGCATGTACCTCATTTTTAAATTGCTTCCTTACTTACATGATTGTGTAGTTAATGACTGTCTATGCTATAGCCTTCACATTCATTAAAGACAGAGACTGTACCTGTCAGGATTCTTGGTTGTAAGCAATAGCAAAGGATTTGGGCTTAACTTAAAAGGAATTTATTGAAGAAGTTGGATTAAGTTCACAGAATCAGTGGGAAGGCTGGCAAATCAGACACAGAAAATGACCAGGACCTAAGGTTGCCTAGGCAGCAGGGAATGTGGCCAGTGTCAAGATCTGGGGCAATCCAGTTGGGATCTTCTACCAAGGCTGCTGCCACTGGACTCCGGCAACCATGGAGCAGCTGTGCTCTTGACAAAGGCAATACTGTCATGAGAACATTTCTCAATTGGCCTGATTTGTGGCTTCATGTCCTGTAGATTTCTGTCCCAGGCAGGAGAGTTCAATTGGCTGAGCCATGTCACATGCCTGTATTCCACCTGCCAGGGAACAGGACCAGCAGGCCTCCAATCAAGCTTCACACAATGTGGATGTTTCCCCACTGAAAATATTGTGGAAATGCCACAATGGCAAGAAAAAATAAAACAACAGAGAAACCATATCTGTTTAATTCATCATATGTTCCCCAAACTAGTATGATATCTGGCATCAAATAAGACAAAAAATATTTAAGGAAACAAATAAATGACCAATACTGGGCATCTCTGAGGATGCAGACTGTGCTGCTTGCGCTTACTTCAGGGTAACCACTCACAATCACTGGGGCCTTTACACTCCAGCTAGAGCCAACACTGGTCAAACTGGCTGCTCAGTCAAGTTCACCCCAGTTCCACTGAGGTCAGATGAGCCAGGAGCTCCATGAGCTAGAGTGAGTGGATATTATTAGACCTATTTTATAATGCAAATATGGCATTCAGGGAGGTGAACTGTCACATTCAAGGTCATACAGCTGGAAAGCAAGAAAAAGGACTTGAAGCTTCATCTGCTGGCATAGTTTCCCACCTTCTGTATCATATTGTTTCAATCGCATACGACAATGTGCTTCACATCAAAAAATTTGGGTGGCCAGGACATGTATCAGATAACAAGGGAATTGAGAGTGCTGAGGCCACCGAAGAGGCTCAGCTACATTGAGTATGGGAGAAAGGTGGGTACGACGATTTCAAAGAGTTAATGCTTATCTAGGCCAGATCCCTTTCCTTACAAGGAGACAAGCTGCCTTGGTGAGCTGAACTGCCTGCTGATAAACTGCTGGCTAACGTGTTCAGGCTATTACTCTGGATCATTTCTCTTTCCCTTCTTACTCAGATCAATTTTCTCTCCTTGTACAGCATGGACCTGAGAATTTCTACTGAAATTGAAGACATATGGCTTGCTGTGGTGCCAGGGGACACAATCCCCCTGTTTACAGTATAATTCCCTAACAGCGAATGAGCCCCACCACCCTACCTATCACCACCCCTCCCAACAATTCCTTCTTTGAGCTCACTATAAAAGGCAATAATGAAACCTCTAATGATATTTAGTAATAGCAGGGAATGGTTCCAGGAGGGAAATTACAACTGGAAGATGTCCACCAGGACCTGCTAGTAATTGTAAAGGAAATCTACTCAGTTCTCAAAGGGTTCTTTGTTTTATGTAAACAGGAGGCTTCCAAGGTTGCTCTAGCCCCCCAATAGCAGAAGGCTGTGGAGAGACGTCTCCTTCAGAAAGTGGAGTGGAAGTTCTATTCACATTACGTTAGAAAGAACCCACCCATTACTAGTATTTCCCCTCCATGTTCTCGGTGGACCTTGCTCTAGTTCTAACAAGAGTGACTACTTACTAAATACATCATGAGCAGACGAGCCAAGGAGGCACGTGCAACGTTAGACAGGACAGAGTCAGGGTGTTAGAGCTCTCGGGTGGCTCTGCCCCTCGCTGTCTGACTTGGGTAAATCCATTCTCCTCTGTGAGATTCAGTGTCTTCATCTACAGAATCAGAATATTGAAATAAATGACCCTCTAAGCTTTTTCCAGCTCTGACATTACGTTATGTGATTCCACTTGGAAAATGATAAAGCAAAAAAAAATATGTAAGCAGAGGGACAAATGGGTGATCTTTGAAAAATTGCTTCAATGAAAGAAACAGCAAGACTGGATACAGCCCTGGTGACCTACACAAGGAAATCAGTTGAGCCTCCTCAGGAAGCTCAGAAGGCAGGCTGCAACTTGCTGGGCAAGCCACACCTACTCCTCACATTCCTTCCAAGGGCAACCCCAGGTCTGAGCTCACAGCAGTGAACCAGTGAACCATAAGGTATTTGTTTGTTTGTTTGTGGTGGTGGGGAGGTGGGTGGAATCTTGGAGGTAGCTGCTCAGTCCCTGAAGATAGCTGGTTCTGAAGTCCTGACCCCAGCAGAAGCAAGCTGAGTTTCAAAACTGAAGCATGAGGGCGCTCTTCCTTGGAAGAAGCGAGTAAAAAAGGCATCTTAACCTGGTGGGTACCCAGCAGGAAAAGGAAACCATAAGCGTAATGGATTAATGCTAATAGGTATACGCAGGGTGTGTGTTCATGAGTTTACTCAACGTCTTTCAAATCTCAGTTTGCTGACATGTGATGTAGATGTAATCTAAACAAGAGAAAATTTAAAATACACAAAATTTTCACTAAGTGCCATATTGTTTCAGATGCTCATATCAATAACCTCATTTAATCTTCACAATTAGTGAGAGAGGGATTTATAGTTTCATTTAACTAATGAAGAAACAGGGGAGGTAAGTGAATTCCTGGCCCAAAGGAGTAAGATTTGAGCTCAGGTTTGTCAACATTTGGGTTACTTCCAGTAAGTCAATGGCTCAAAAAAGATTATGTGTGTAAAAATGCCGTGCAAATTATAAATGGCATAAAGTGTAAGAAGTTACAGTCCTGCATTAATGCACAAACCATCCAAAAGCAACATTCTGATGGAGGAAGGGGCTTTTTCAGGGAGCCTCCTTTGTTCAGTTGCCCGCTGGATCCTTTATTTATTTTCCAGGCAGATAAGTGTGTTTTTAAAAGTGACTCTTGAAATAATGAGGCTTTCTAGTTCCAGCTGTGCTACAGAAACATCACTCTTGAGAAGTCACTTGCTCTTTTCATGCATGAAATGAGGTGTTAGGTCACAGGTGATCACCAAGGTCACTTCCGTCAAAGCATTTCAGTGACTCAGAAGTGAAAGGCACCCAGAGAGACCTAGAGTGGGGAGTCAGGTACTTTGGCCATCCTTCCCACTGTGGGAGAGCCTGCTCACATCCACCCTCTCCCCTTCGTAAGTTCCATTTGATCCTGAAAGGAATTTTGGAGCCCAGAGGAAGTTTCTCCCTTGATGAGTGGCTGCAGACTGAGATCTCTGGCAATCCTACAGTATCCACTCCACCAGCGCATACCAGCCACAGCCCCAAGTTGAGAAGCCAGAGGCTGAGAGCTACCTCTCCCCAATTCTTACTGGTGTTTCAGTCTTAAGAGGCCATAGTAGACTGTAGATAGGATGGGAGGAGGGGCATGAGTTGGATTCCAGGGGAAGAAACTGAAGTCCTAGATCTAGCTTAGCTATTGCTGAATACTTGATATACCAACCACTCCCACTTTTTACACACCCAGTGTTGCATCAATTTCTCAGTTACTGCAGTAACTTGTTTACTTGGGGGGTACCCCACAGTCACACACATAAATGAATGTGAATGAGTAAAAAGGAAGAGGTAAGTGTAACACAGACAAGTGACTAGTTTTTACAGCTAATAGGTAAAACATGTCTTTAAAGTACATTAATAGTAAAAATTACCGGGCCCGGTGGCTCACACCTGTGATCCTAGCGCTTTGGGAGGCCGAGGTGGGTGGATCACGAGGTCAGGAGTTCGAGACCAGCCTGGCCAATATGGTAAAACCCTGTCTCTACTAAAAATACAAAAATTAGTCGAGTGTGATGGTGGGCACCTATAATCCCAGCTACTTAGGAGGCTGAGGCAGGAGAATCACTTGAACCCAGGAGGCGGAGGCTGCAGTGAGCCAAGATCACTCCACTGCACTCCAGCCAGGGTGACAGAGAAAGACTTTGTCTCAAAAAAAAAAAAAAAAAAAGTAAAAATCTTAGGAAAACAACCTATGCACACCCAGCAAGGGCATAGGGCCCCCTGCAGACTGGCTCTAGTTATGTGGGAAAGTCATTTAATCTTAGAGCCACAGTGCTTTGAGATTAAGTAATTTGCTCAAAGCCTAAATGGAAATGGCACCACCTATTTCAAAGTAGGGCTGGAATTCAAAGGAGATACAGCTCTTGAAACAAACTAGGGTTTTCTGTCTCCGCTGGTGAGAAGGCTTGTTTAGAGATGACCAAAGGCTGGCACTGTTTTTCATTAAAGCAGATGGTTTTAGCTTCCTCCCTCATGCTCTCCCTCCTGCAGTCTGAAGGAAGTTTCCAAATAATCTTATCTAGAAAGAATAGCATTTACACTGGCCAGTTAGGATATCTCAGGACACACAGGAGTAGCAACACGAAACCCTCATTTTTTGGGGAAAAAAAGTGTTACAATTTGAAATTAAGAAAATACAAGTTGGGAAATTAGAGGAGACCAAAGTGATAGAAACCTGGAGGGACTTTTCACAAAATGCCAACTTTTGGTTTGCGCCTTTCCCATATTTTATTAAATTCATGTTCTTTTTAAAAAAAAAATCACAGCAACATTATCAAAGACAACATATGTACAAACATTTTACAAAAGAGAACATTACCAATGTCAGTGGTAGTAAGGGCAAGCTGAAGAATAAATAGACTGAGTTCCTGCGCAGTGTCTGTTCTTAAAGACATCTAAACTGCGTTCAGACAGCTGAAACAGGCTTCTTTCCCGGTGACAGGCATATGTGGTCGGTAATACAAAAACGATGGTAAATGAGGCTACTACACAGGCCTAATTAACAAACTCCTCTTCTGGTCGGGTAGGCCATGACACAAGTGGAACTCATCAAATAATTTAAACCCAAGATGGCAACAAGGCTGTTTCCCATCTAAACTCATTTAAGCCTTCACAATGCCACAATGGATTCCGTCACTTGCAAAGGATGCCGGCTGGTCACACAGACACTTGCTTTTTACACATAACGCTGCGCCATCCCTTCCTTCATTATCCCAGTCAGGTTTCTTGTTGGATCGAAAGGGGAGACATTTCAGAAATGCTTCCTTCAAGACAGAAGTGAGCAAGAAAGGCGACCCTGAGGCCAGGATCTATTAAAGTTGGTGTGTGCGCAAAGGGGAGGGGGAAGGCAAGACTTTGAAAAGATAAACGTCTCTTTTGCACCCACCGAGAATCAGGAAACGGGACTCACTTGGGTCTGGGACGATACAGAAATCCAGGACCCCACCCCATCCCCTGCCCCGCCGGGTACCTACAAGCTCGGTTCCTTTCTCAACTCCCCCAGTTCCTTGATCTCCACCTTCTTGTACTTCCCCGACTTTCTCCGGTTGGTGATCACCAGTACGACCACGCCGGCGGCGAGGGCCACCACGACCACCACGATGACCGCGATGAGGCCGGCGGTGAGGCGCTTCATGGAAAACTTCGGGGGCTTCTCGTCCAGGTAGTAGATGAGCGTGCGCTCCACCTGCAGGGGCTCCCCGCGCACGCGCAAGTCCAGGCCGCCGCGGCCCTGGAACAGAGACTCGCCCTTGATGTCCCTCTCGAAGTAGTAGGCGGCATCGCCGATGTCCACGTCGCCGGCGATTTTCTGCGACGTGTTCTGCTGCAGCTCGATCTGGATGGTGGGCTGCTCATAGTGCACGGCCGCCACGAACTTGGGGTGCAGCCGATAGCGCTCGCGGAAGAGCCGCCGCAGCTCGGCGTCCAGGTCAGAGTGGTTGAAGGCGCCGGCGGTGGGGCGGTGGCGCAGGTCGATGAGGATATGGTGGGTGCGCACCAGCTCCTCGCAGCGCAGGCTCAGGTCGCCCTTGTCGGTGCGGCGCACGCCCACCGAGTTCACGCACCAGCACACTGACGTCTGGTTGCACTGGCGCGCCTTGAAGCGGCCCTCGGGGTCGCAGTCGGGATCGTAGAGGCCGTCGTTGTCCACGAGCGCGTGTTCGCTCGGCCGCAGCAGCGTGCGCGCGCTCTTGGGGGCGCTCATGCGCGCCTTGAGCAGCAGACACTTGGAGGTCAGCGTGGAGCAGTCGACCGCCACGCCCGAGCCCAGCGCGCGGCACTGGCAGCGGCCGCCCGGGCCGTCGGGGCTGCACACGGTCATCTTGTTGGTGGGACACGTGCAGTTGTCCTGCGCGGTCGTGTGGCCGGTCACCACCGCCAGCAGCAGCAGCGGCAGCAGCCGCAGCGGTGGCGGCGCGAGCCCGGGCCCCCGAGCCATGCTGGGGCGGAGGAGCGCGTACCGGACGCGGGCGGAGGAGGCGCGGGGGCTCGGCGGGGCTCGGGCTCCGGAGTCCAGGAAAGTCTGCGGGCGTCTGGCGCCCGGCCGCTCCTTCTGGCTCTTATACTCTGCCCGACCTGCCCGGCTGGTTCCGCCACCGACGTCCGCGCTGGTATTTGGGTGACACATCCCGCCCGCCTCCCCGGCCCACGGAAGGCCCAGCCGGCCCTGCGCCTCCCGCGATAGGATCAGAGCAGGGGAGCTGCTCCCGCCTCCTCCGAACCGAAAGCCGGGGAGGGGAAAACCGATACTCACCTGCGGGCTGCTGGGGACCCGCCCTCGGCGCGGCCTCCTGCTCCAAACCTGGCGCGTCCGGGCCGCTCTCCCGGCAGAAAGTCTAAAGAGTTCCATTGCCAAGTGTGGCTCGCGACTGTCGTGATCTCCCCTACCCCGACTCCTTCCTTTTCATTATTTCCCAGCCCCTAGCCCTCCCTTAACTTCTCTCACTCCCTGTCTTCCCTGTCCGGTTCTCACAGTAGCACACATTTATATAGTTTACAGTTCACAAGCATTATCTCATCCTCACACCAGTCCTGACAGGTAGGGACTATCAGACCCATTTTATAGGTGATGCTAATGAGGCTTCAAGACCTGAAGTCACACAGCTATCAACTTCCTCATATTCCTGAGAGGGGTCTTTGGCACCCTGCCTGGCAGTGATGAGACCTTAAAATAAAATGTTTGTGGACCGGAAGTGGCGCAGAATCTGAAGGGAAGTTAGGGAGACAATTCTGTTACCATATCAAGGGTAAAACACAGGTATCCTGGCGTCCAAAGGGTTAAAAGTTCTGTTAAGCACTAATTTTCTGGTGCGTGCACACACACACTTACACAGGCATGCACGCACATAATATCTGTGTGCACTGGGTATAAAGAGGCAAACAGGAACAAATTCTTAAAGAGCCGGCAAGACTATAAAGAGTTTTTTGTACAATTTGATTCTAACACAGCAAATCATTGCGTTTCTTTTTCTGTATCCCACTTGAGTAGCTGAACCGTGTAAATAATGACAGAATGGAGCCTGTGAGAAATTGCCTGTCTGCCACTGTGTGGCTACTTTCATGGCACAGAGGGGTTGCAATCTCTTTTGAGTCATTGAGAAAGTCCAGAGTTTCAAAGCTGTGGTAAAATTAACAGTAATTAGCAAGCTATAATTATTCCCAGGTCCACCATCAAAGCACATTTTATATGTTCAGCATTTAATGTGCACCACCAGTCGTGTGAGGGTGTTGTTTAGCAGATGAAAGCCAGCTGGGCCTCTGTCCCATTAATTTTCACGCAATTCCTGAGGCAGGAAGATTGAAATATAATATTCTGCCTTGACAGAGGAAGCAGAGATGTGTGAGAGACAATTTCTTATCCACAAACACCAGGAATTGTGGGGTACTCCTCTACTGTCTGTCCCCACTGTCTCTGTTCAGGTCTTCCTTGGACAAATATCCGAGTCAGGTTCAAGTTTTTTCTTCCCCCTCTCGGACCTCGGTCCATCCTGTGTCCAAGAAGCCTTTCTAAATCACAAGTCTGTGCCCACCTCCTCCCTGCTAAGTTAGGATTGAGGGGGTGCTCTCGGCTCTCCAGATAAAATTCATGTTTCTTATATTAGCCCATAAGATCATTCCTATATGATGTGATAGGCAAGCTACATCTCTGTGCCTTAGTTTTGCATCTGTAAAATGGGGATGATAAAAGTACCTACCTTAAAAGGTAGGTATGGTAATTAATGTAGGTAAACAGCTTTGAAGAGTATCTGTTCTAACAGTATCTGCACATAGTAAGCAACGGATAGATGTTAGCTGTAGTCATTTGTCGTCATTATCATCGTGCTCCTGCCAACCTCTCCAGCACTCCTTATGTTTTCAAGTCTTTACAAAGTCACCTACCTGGAGTCTCCCTTTCTTTATTTAGTGCATACTTGTGTTTTTCTACTCAGCTCTTGAGTCACCTCCAAGAAGCCTTCCCTGATAAGGTCCTCCCTGTTACACTCAGTGATATACCTCCCCTCTATTCTTTCTTAATCTTAGACATACTGAAACCTCAACATTAACTTTTCTGGGTTTTTGTCCTCTATGGGCAAAATAGAGTCTATTTCATAGATTATGCTGAGAACCAGATACAAAGAAGTGAGACAGTAGATGCCAAAGCTTTGTAAATGCTAAGACTGTAAAAATGTGAGATTTCACTTTTATTTCTAAAATATATGTACCCTCTTCTCACTTTTCAAGATATTGACTAGGTAGCCACAATCCTCTGTAACTAGCCGAGTGCTCTATTTGTCATTCCACCAGGTCCCAGGCTGGCAAGAGGAAAGCTGATGAGAGAGGGTTCTCAGGGCTGAGGAATTTGTGTGATGGTGTCATTGACTACCAAGCTAGGACAGCCCCAAAGGGGTGTGCATCACTAGGGCTAGTTCTCTGAGGCCTCCAAGCCTTTGTTTCTTCCAATTATATTAGGTACTGAGAGGACAGATATAGAAGCGGCCCAGACTCAATATCTTCTGGGGAAGTTAGAGTAAGCCAAAGATGCCCTCCTAATCCCCCCAACTCCACTTGCTTAAATTCTGTGGTTCTGCCAGGCTTTCCCCAACAGCACACAAACACCACAATGAGTTTATTACATAAACACAGTCTCAGCTGTGATTCTCCCTTTTCTCTTTGTCCTTTTTCTGCCAAGTTCTGCAAAATAGCATGTATTAGCCTTATCTATTTGTTAATCCTTTTTTTTTTTTTTTTTTTGAGACAGAGTTTCACTCTTGTTGCCCAGGCTGGAGTGCAGTGGCGCGATCTTGGCTCACTGCAACCTCCGCCTCCTTGGTTCAAACAGTTCTCCTGCCTCAGCCTCCCAAGTAACTGAGATGACAGGTGCTCACCAGCATGCCCAGCTAATTTTTGTATTTTTAGTAGAGACGGGATTTCACCATGTTGGCCAGGCTGGACTCAAACTCCTGAACTCAGATGATCTGCCCTCCTTGGCCTCCCAAAGTGCTGGGATTACAGGTGTGAGCCACCATGCTTGGCCTGTATTTTTTTAATTTTAATTTAAAAATATTTAATTTTAATTTAAAAATATTTAAGCATTTCAGGCTTGTCGAGTGTTTATGAGGGATAGGAAGCACATCTAAGCACTGTACGCAGCCCCAGCACCAGCATATATTAGGCACTAAGTAATGTTTATTGGATTAACACTGAGTTGTGCCCAGAATCTTTCAGTATCAATATATTCTCCTAGGAGTTGTCACGTGGACCATTTCAGTACTTCTCTCCTTGTCTAAGTCTCACCACTTGCCCCAACCATGAATCTCTGTCCCTACCCTAACCCACCCTCCAAACACCCAATTTCAAGGAAGACTGGGTAAAGATGCCCTTACTGTCACTTTTGCATGATCCTTAACTTTTGTCAGCCTTGTGCCTATAGGGATGAGGGATATGATCTGAGGACGCCAAGAGCATTCAAAGATTCTGTAAGCAGTGTATAATGTAGTTGAAAGAAAATGGACTTTGGATCCAGTGAGACTTAGGCTCCAGTTCTGGCTTTACACCACTCACTGCTATGTGTTTTTGAGCAAGCCGTTTCAGCACTCTGCCCTTCAGTTTCCTTAACTGTAAAATGGGGGTAATAGGGCCTGCATTGCAACAATGCCTGTGAAAAAGATGATTTCCCACCTTGTAATTAAGAACATGTTGTTCCCCACTGAACTTCACACTTCAGCTATTCTTGCGCTCTTTGATAAACTCTTGGTGATTATCTGATTCTCCTTGGTATAAGACCGATACTAGCATGTGACTTTTATATTAAAGGGTATGATATATAAAAACAAAACATAAAAATAAAACTGTTTTAGTAATTAAAAATAAACAGCACTTACCATGGAGAATTATTTTAATGATTCCAGATAAACAATATAAGATACTCAACATAGTGTTTGGTATGTGTTAAGAAGAATAATCTTAGCTATTATTATCAGCTGTCTCAGGAATGTGAAGATGCTTTAAGATCTTTAAAGGGTTCTTCACAAGGCCAGTGATTATGGGGATTGCTGAAGATCAAGTCCAGGGAACTGGGTGCTAGGCAGGAGAGCTGCCCGAAAGCCCCCATCATCTCCTGACCTCCAGGACGCCATATGGAGAGTGTGTATATACAAATAGTGCTTTAGTATAGTTGCTCCCATTACCTTCTGGGATCCCTACAACACCTCTGGGGGTTAGGTAGGGAAGGTATTATTATCCCTATTTTACAGATGTGGAAATAGAGGCCTTGGGAAGGGAGGGGAGGGATTGGCCCATGGTCACATGCTTATAAAAGGTGAGGCCAGGCCTAGAATCCAGGTCTTCTGACTGCAAATGTATACAGAAGTTAACAAAGATGGAATTAACAAGGGATTGAAAGAGGTTACAGATTCATCTCATGTTTCTCAGGTTCTCTTTTGCTTTTCATTCTTTCCCTTAGTTGTACAAATATTTTTAAGAAGTTCTGGTTTCAGGAAGAATGATTAAATAATTTATTTTGTAGGACACAACTGTGAGCCCACATCTGAAAACCCTAACACCCAGTGCTATGCAGGGAGGAGTCCTCACTCTTCTTTCTGGCCTGACCACCATCGGTGTCAGCCTCTTTTAAGGAGCACCTTTTGAGACAGTGGGCAGTGCTGGAAGGTCAGTCAGAGTTTTCCTTTTTTTTCAGGTGGAGTTTGCATTCCTAGGAGAAGCAGGTAACTCTTCAGCCAGAATACAGATAATGTAGAGAGAGAAGTTGGCTGTGGTGATTATTAGTTCAGGCTGGAGGAAGAAAGCCCCAAGAAACAGAACATAGAAAGAAAAAGAAGTTCGACAGAGTCCAGAAGGTAGACGTGTGGAGAAAAGAATAAACAAGGGGTACACAACTGTTCCTTCAGTGTTTCATTTCTTTAAAAACGTGGCTTAACTAAAATACTAGAAATCAAGAGCTAGGGAATGGGTACATTCTCCATATTTTCTTGTTTGCTTAAAATGTTTATAATTTAAAAATTCACCTCAATTCCTCAAAGTAAGTTTTGAAGGAACTGTTTGGGGGTAATATTTTCTGGTTTTGCTTCCACTTATCTTTTTCTCCATTTCTGTTTTTAATTTTATTAATGTAAGCTGCCATTTATTGATCATTGTCTTATAAATTCTCTGTAGTTCCTCCAGCAACCCGACAAAATAATTACTTGTGTCCCCATTCATCTGATCAGAAAGCTGAGGCTTAAGGTCACACAGTCAGACATGAGTCCAGGACGGATTTGAGCCCAGGGCTGGTGACTGGGACATTTTTCCATGGCACCGTTTAGTCTCTCGCTGATGGGTCTTGAATAAGCGAGAGAGGTCAAGGATATTCAGCTGGTAAACTGGGGATGGTTTGGGCCCTGGCTACTTGGGGTATTTTGATCTTTTCACTTTTGTGAGAAGACAACACGTTTCTGTTTGAGCTTGCTCATTTGGGTGGGGCCTTCTCAACTTCTTTCAGGAGAGGTTGCCTGTGATGTGTACAGTTCTGCTGGGTTTTTGTAGTTCATCTGGATTTGAAAAATGACCGCAGTTTCACCTTACAAGTGTGTGTCATGGTTTCATTTCAGAATCCTGCCCATAATCGTCTCTTCGTGATGTCCTTGTTCTGAATTGCAAACCATAAATGGCCTCCTTCTCATTCTGGTCTCTTTTTCTAGGGGCAGCTGGCTTCTTCTCTAAGGGCTTTACACTCCGGGGAAAGCCAGTAAAACACCCAATGACTTTTTAAATTTCACTGGGCCCAGCAGTTTCCGGAGAGATTTGGCAACAAATGAAGAGGGATTGGGAAATCTTCTCCCTACATTCCTGAGGCAGCCACACTGCTTGAACCCCATACTGATGAATCACGGTGCTTCCTTTCCCAGAGCTGGCCCGGTGATGTGTGATCCCTGCTAAGGGGGTGTGGAGGTGTTTGCTGTTTTTACCCACTTCCAGCTGTCCTCTAGGGAAGGGCAAGTGATGAGAGGTCTTAAATGGACTACTGCCACTGACAAATTTGTCTGCCTTTCTGGACAGTCCTGATCCAAGTGATGCGCCTTAGAATTATCAAAAGGGGTCTTAGAGGACATGTATTCCAGTCTCCCACCCAAAGAGAGGTATCTCAGAATGCTAAACAGCTGGTTATAGGCTACCTGTGATGATGAAACATCCTTCCCTCCCCACAAGACAACCCATTCCAGTCCCAAGAACTCTACTAAGAAGTTCATCATAATAATTAGGGAAATTCAGTGCCTCTGTAATTTTCACAAGCTGATCTACATTTCTACTCCTGGAGCAAGAAAGAGTAAGTAATTTTCCCCTTTCACTCCCTGGTTCCTCAGGAATTTGAAAGCAGTTCTCCTGTTCCCAGTCTTTCTCCTTTCCTGCTCTCTCACTGCCTCTTCCATTGCTTTCTCTAGTGGAATGTCCCTATCCCATTATCCTTCCTCCTGGCCGGCCTCACACCCTGGGTGGTGGCAGGCACCATCT
>PVKP010044371.1:0-16770 GCA_004027715.1 Plecturocebus donacophilus | reverse complement strand
TGGGTTTTAACTTTTTATTCAGTTTGTCTAACTGTATGTTTTGATTGGGGTATTTAATCCCTTTAAGTTTAGGCTTAATATTGATATATGTGAATTTAATACTGTTATTTAAGGTTAACTAGCTGTTTGCCCGTTAGTTGATGTAAATTCTTCATTGTTGTAATATTCTTTACTTTTTGGTAAGTTTTTAGGATAACTAATGCTGGTTGTTCGTTTCTGTATATAGTACTTCTTTCAGAAGTTGTTACAAAACAGGCCTGGTGGTAATGAAGTCTCTGAGTTCTTGCTTGTTCGCAAAAAAATTTATTTTTCCTTGGCTTGTAAAACTTAGTTTGGCTGGATATGTGATTCTGGGTTGAAAGTTTTTTTCTTTAAGGATGTTAAATATCAACCCCTACTCTCTTCTGGCTTGTAGAGTTTCTACTGAGTGATCTACTGTGAGTCTGATAGGCTTCCCTTTATGAGTAACCTGGCCTTTCTCTCTGGCTGCCTGTAGTATTTTCTCCTTTATTTCAATCCGAGTAAATCTGACAATTATGTGTCTTGGGGTTGGTCTTCTTAAGGAATATCTTTGTGGGGTTCTCTGTATTGCCTAGAGTTGAGTATTGTCATGCCTTGCTAGTTTAGGAAAATTTTCCTGGATAATATCCTGAAAAATATTTTCCAACTTGGATTCATTCTCTTCATCACTTTCAGGTATACCTATTAAACATAAATTAGGTCTTTTCACATAGCCCCATATTTCTTGGAAATTTTGTTCATTCCTTTTTACGCTTTTTTCTCTGATCTTGTCTTCTCGTTTCATTAAGTTGGTCTTTGACCTCTAATATCCTTTCTTCTACTTGATCAATTCGACTAGTAAAACTTGTGCACACTTCACGGATTTCTCGTATTGTGTTTTTCAGCTCCATTAATTCGTTTATGTTCTTCTCTAAATTATCCATTCTCGTTAGCATTTTGTCAAACCTTTTTTCAAAGTTATTAGTTTCTTTGCATGGGGTTAGAACATATTCTTTTAGCTCACAGAGGTTTCTTATTATCCACCTTCTAAAGCCTTATTCTGATGATTCTTCACACTCGTTTTCCATCAAGCCTTGGTCCGTTACTGATGAGGAACTAGCGTCCTCTGTAGAAGGAGAGACTTTCTGATTTTGAGTGTTCTCAGTTTTTTTATGGTGGCTTCTTGGCATCTTTATGGTTTTATCCATCTGTCATCTTTGTAATTATCAACTTTCAAATTAGGTCTCTGAGTGGACGTCCAGCTTGTTAATTCCCAGCTCCGGAATCTATGTAATTTTCACCGTGGTGACCCACAACGCTGACTAAAACAGCAGTGTTGAAATTTGTGGTGCTTTTCTGCCCGGGAGTCTCCAGTCTGGCTTCTCAGTCCCTTTTTCAGTCAGCTGAATGGACTGCTCTGCCTTATCAGAGCTCCAAACATCATCCAAAAGGAGACTCAGTCCTGTTTACTCCGCACCAAGAGCCGCCGAGCCGAGGCGCCGGCAAAAAAGCCGCGCCAGCCGAAAGGGTCGCACTGGCGACCCGTGGGGCTCCTCCACTGGGAATGTCCTGGTCCGTGGGCAGCAAAAATTTATCAGTAAGTGTGGCATCCACTGGCTCTCTGCGCTTTTACTGGGAGCTGCAATACTGAGCTGCTAGTGATCGGCCATCTTGGATCTCTCTCCCGTATATTCTAATATGTAAACTCTGATTAGTTAGGAGATGTTGCCAATTAGATGATAAAAAATGTACAATGGCTGTACATTTTAGCTTTAAATATTTTAAGATTGTTCTCAGCTTTTATGCCCACCTCATTTTTAAGACATCTTTTTTCTCTTTAAAAACAAACAAAAAAACTTTGTGTGGTGTTATTGGCTAATTCACCCTCAATCATTCTATGCTCTTCTAGGTCCCAGCATTCTCAAACTGTATTTCTCACATCTTATTGTCAGCTAGCTTTCCATTAGGTTCTGCTAATAGGAGACATTGTTGCATTGTTGGAGGATTGGGAGGTCTGGTTTCTGGAGGATTTCCAACAGTGCAGTAGTGGTAACAGCATTGTCAGCCATGGAGGTGGGCAAGGGTCTTGACACCTAAGCTTTCAGCAATAGCCTCCTGTGCTATGGCTCACACAGTCAGGCTGTGGCAGGCAGCTAGAAGCTTGCAGCATAGCACTAAGACCTCTGGGTAGCACTTCTGCTCTGGCAGCTTAAGTTGGTATTGGTTTCCTACAGTTACTAATATTTGAGTGACTTTATCTTGTTCACTTTGGTTTCTTAAGCACTTCTACCACCTATGTAACCAATTTCTCTATTAAATGTCTTCTTTTTGAAATATCTAGAGTGGTTCCTATTTTCTGATAAGTTTCTAATGTAATGTGTTTAACTCCATATTTAAGTATCATTCATTACCTGTTATTGTGTCCTAATCTCAGGATATTAATGTACTCTTTGAATGTTCCCTGAAGTAACAGATTTAAAACTGAAATGAAATTGTAACCTTGGGCAATGGACTTTATTCTGAATCTTCTTCAGAGAAGTCAAAATGATAAGATACATTGGCCAGGAATATTGGTGTGAAGAAATCAAAATTGATGGTGCAAACTGCAGCTATGGACCATCCAAAATATACTTTATTTAATCTGCTATGGGGGATGTGGAAGGCAGAAATTTATAGGCACCCAAGTATCTTTATGTCTAGCTGCACCCCATGTTGTTCCTAGCTGTGTCACACATCACCAGAGCAATAGCCAGAAAACTTGCTGAAGGCAGAGGACCTCTTAGAAACAGGTACTGGAGAGGAGATAAATAACTAGAGGGCTTTATTCTTGTCTTTTTGTTCCTGGATTAATAATGGAATCTAATATTTGAGCAAGGTATACTCCTTTTTTGCATATGATTTTCCAAGGCAGTATTAACCTGTTAACCTTAATTTTAAAAAAGAATTCATATTAGTTGCTTGAACAGATGTTTTTTAGCTTTTATTTTAGGTTCAGGGGTACATGTGCAGGTTTTTTATATAGGTAAATTTGTGTCACAGGGGTTTGTTATACAGACTATTTCATCACCCAGGTATTAAGTCCAGTACCCAATAGTTATTTTTCCAATCCTCTCCCTCTTCCCACCCTCTAGTCTCAAGGAGGCCCCAGTGTCTCTTGTTCCCCTCTTTGTGCCTGTTGGTTCTTAGCATTTAGTTCCCACTTATAAGTGAGAGCACGTGGTATTTGGTTTTCTGTTCCTACATTAGTTTGCTAGGGATAATGACCTCCAGCTCCATCCCTATTCCCATAGAAGACATCTCATTCTTTTTTTTTATGACTGCATAGTATTCTACAGTGAATACCTACCACATTTTCTTTATCCATATGACCATTGATGAGCATTTCAGCTGATTCCATGTCTTTGCTATTGTGAATATTACAACAATGAACATTACATGCATGCGTCATTATGGTAGAATGATTTACATTCCTTTGGGTGTATATTCAGTAAAGGGATTGCTGGATCAAATAGTAGTTCTATTTTTGGCTCTTTGAGAAATTGACACACTGCTTTCCTAAATGGTTGAACTAATTTATACTCCCACCAACAGTGTTTAAGTGTTCCTTTTTCTCCACAACCTCACTAGCATCTGTTACTTTTTAATTATAGCCATTCTGACTGGCATAAGATGGTATCTCATTGTGGTTTGATTTGCATATCTCTAATGATCAGTGATAGTGAGGGTTTTTTATATGTTTGTTGCCCACATGTATGTCTTCTTTTGGAAAGCGTCTGTTCATGTCCCTTGCCCACATTTTTTTAATGGGGTTATCTGTTTGTTTTTTATAAATCTAAGTTCCTTATAGATGCTAGATATTAGATCTTTTTCAGATGCATAGTTTGCAAAAATCTTGTTCCATTCTTATGTTATCTATTTGTTGATAGCTTCTTTTGCTGTACAGAAGCTCTTACGTTTAATTAGATCCCATTTGCCAATTTTTGCTTTTGTTGTGATTGCTTTTGGCATCTTTATCATGAAATCTTTGCCCATCCAGAATGATATAGCCTAGGTTGACTTCCAGGGTTTTTATAGTTTTGGGTTTTACATTTATGTCTTGAATCCATTGTATTAGTCTATTCTCACATTGCTAATAAAGACATACCCAAGACTGCATAATTGATAAAGAGATTTAATTGACTCACAGTTTTGTGTGGGTTGGGAGGCCTCAGGAAACTTCTAGTCATGGTAGAAAGGGAGGCACATACATTCTCTTCACGTGGTGGCAGGAGAGAGAATGAGAGTGGAGCCAAAAGAGAAGCCCCATATAAAACCTTCAGATCTGGTGAGAAATCATTCACTATCATGAGAACAGTATGGGGCAAACTGCCTCCATGATTCAATTATCTCCACCTGGTCCCACCCTCGAGCCATGGGTTTATTACAATTTAAGATGAGATTTTGGGTGGGGACACAGCCACACTCTCAGAGTGTTGAGAGTGTGCAAAAAACTAATATTATTGGTTCATGTAGGTATATTTCTTTCTCATCTCAGTCTTGTAAAAATATTGTTTTAAGAGACCTCCTACAGGCTAAGGGTACATTTGAATTAAAGAGATAAAGTGCAGAAGCTCATTATGTATTTTTAGGCAATACTGCGTCTTTGCCCTTTTCCAGGGTTGTAAGAAACAATAGCATTGGAGACAAGAGAAAAAGATAAACTGTGTTACCATACTTCAGATGACTATGTATGTTGGTGTTACTAGTAAAAATATCTAGTACCTGGAAAATAAGCTGTTCTTCCACTGCTGAAAAGCAACCATTGCATTTTCAAATTCCGCAGCATTTAGTTCACTCCCTATCTTGTTGTCAGGCCTGGTTCAGCCACTCCTCTGCCAGTGTTTCTATCAGTTATACCTGACTGAAACAAACTGACTTTATGTTGTTTTCTTTGCTGGGCCAAAACTTTACAGGTAAGTAGAATTGAATGTTTGACCTAGCTATAATCCCTGCCTATGGATTAAAAGGGATTTTAGCTGAAATTGAAATCTTCTGGTGAGAGTCAAATGAAACCATGTTGTAGGGCTCCACATGTTTCCAGCAGCATAGCATTTGCCCAGAATCAGCATCTGCAGTAAGAGTTCTGATTTCCATGTTTTTTTCTTTCTGAAAAATCATATTTCTGACCTTTTCCTTTAACCCTTCTTTCTGCCACAACTGTGTGTCTTTTTCCAAAGCGTTCAGCATTGCTAAGAATAAACTCATCCTGATGATTCTCCAGTGGTCAACACCCTCATTAACATCTCTTTCCTTTTTAGCTTTGCATCAGTGCACCTTTGTTAACATTTCATCTAAAGTTTTTTTGCTTGTTTACTTGCATCTGTGAAGTCCAGTAGCATCTATAGTTAGTCACAAGACAGGGCATGGTCAGTGACATTGAGTTTACTGTTCTCTGGTGGTGTTAATAACATTCAATGTAAAAAATGGGAGGGGGGCTGGTTCTTGCTCTACTTGTCTCACATGGTTGGTGCAACAGTCAAACAAGAGAAGACAGGAGGCAGTTTGGGTTAATGGAAAAGATCTAGGATTGGGGAGGGCACAAAACTTTAACTCACATCTCTGCAACTTAGTAACATGGGGTCTCCTTGAGTGTCAATTTCTTCAGCTGAAAAACTGGAGTAATAATAGTTCCTACCCATCTATTTTGCAAGAGTTGAAGAAAAGAGATACGGTTTGGGAATGTAATTTGTATACTGTAAAAGTTCTGTGAAGTGCAGGTTGTACAGGCTTATTTCTGTTTAAGAAACAAGTGGCAAATTGATTCTAAGGGATTAATCTGTTTTATCATCCATGTATTAGATTATGTTGCATGACAAATAGGCTATCTTCTGTGATTTGGCAAACTGCTGCATATAGATGTGTATTCGATTTAATAATATTTCTTGGGTTCATTTATCCTTATCCAATGAAGAAGTTCGATACATTCGGACAGAATTATATCTGGGAATAGACAGATTGATGATGCAATTGAGGATTTGCAGCAAAGCAAAGTATCAAAACTTTGATACCAAGTCATTTGGTTTATTTGTTTTCTCCTCTCCTTCATCCTGTTCCTCCTCCTCTCCCTTCTCTTTCTCTTCTAAATTGTTTTCCAAGCCTTTCACCTTGTGTAAAATTTCCTTACTGTTCAGTGTTTTGCCTTCCCATTACATTAGAAGTATGGGTTAGGTCTTTATCTGGCTCTCACTTAGCAAAGATGTATCTGTCTGTTCACTGCACCCTAGGTTTTTTAAACAGAAAGATTTAATGCAAAGAATTGGATGCTTATAAAATCACTGAAATTACTAGAAGAGCAGAAGTTATCTGGACTGTTGATTTCAATATCAAACTACCACTGCTACAACCCAGAGGTCAGGAAGCTGCTACTAACCTATCCTCCTCTACCCTACCCTCCTCTACCTTATCTGGCTTGTACCCTTGAAGCTGGTGACTGGACACTGGAATATGGAATCCATTTACTGAGGTCATAACAACCTATCTTGCCAGCCAAAACTCGTATGAGGGTGTCAAGGTGTCACATTGACAGAATATATATACTGCATCCAGAATCCTAGCTGCTAGGGAATCTAGAAATGTGGTTTTAAATTTCTCAACCTCTACAAAAATAGAGTAAGAATGGAAGCCAATGCCAATAACCAGTAGCTTCAGCTTGGGAGGTAGGCTGGCTTGTGTTGCCATGTCATTCTAAAGTTTTCAGAAACCAAGTAAGAAAATAATGGTTTGGGGTAAAAACCATGACAATGAATGCATCATTTGTGCCCTTACAAGTGAGAGCAGAGATGTGCAGATCTGCTCTCAGATTGAGAGCTGTATACAGCATGTTTTGGCATGGGACAGTTTCCATGGAGAATGGCAAATTTTCCAAAGTAGAAAGGTCTTGTGCAAACCTTTTTTTTTTTTTTCCCCCGAGATGGAGTCTTGCTCTGTCAACCAGGCTGGAGTGCAGTAGCGCTATCTCAGCTCACCTCTGCTTCCCGGGTTCAAGCAATTCTCCTGCCTCAGGCTCCCAAGTAGCTGGGACTGTAGGTGCATGCCACCACACCTGGCTAATTTTTTATATTTTTCGTAGAGACGGGGTTTCACCACGTTGGCCAGGCTGGTCTCAAACTCCTGATCTTGTGATCTGCCCACCTCAGCCTCCCAAAGTGCTGGGATTACAGCCGTGAGCCACCGCGCCCAGCCTTGTGCAAACCTTTCTTACCTTTAACCATTGAGGCACTTCGTGGGGAAGACAGTTTTGATTCACTCAGCTCTGGTGTCATTCCTTCCATAGGAAGCTCCAAGTTAACAACCTCGCATCAAACCTTTGCCTGGTGGACATATGGATGGTTTGATCCAGCCTCAGTCACTGTAGTAAATAAAGTGAGTGCCATCAGCTTCCCTGGTTTATTTCTGATCTAGCTGCTACAGGTTATTATAAAGGCTGTCTAGGAACAGAAAAGCGTTGTCTCGATGAGGGCTAAAAGCTGACTTTTGTTCTATCCTCAGCTCATCAGCAGTGTGTTTTGTGTAAGTAGGAAAAGGACCTCGTCACCTTTTGTGTAACTAACCCACTGAAGTAACCATATCTCATGATGTGGTTTTACATCATTACACAGTGGTATTCATTTTGTGACTGTTTCCTGGTGGGCATTAATTGGGAATGGTATCAAACTGGACTTTATTTGTCTGTGTCTGGTTTTTTTTTCTTTTGAAAGTCTTTTTTACTAAAATAAAAAGCCTAAACTGTTCTTAATATTAACCAGGTTTAGCTAAATCATAAAACTTGGTATGAATCTTCTCCAGTGGGTGGCCACATAACCGAGGTGGCTAACTGAAAATTTGCATTTCTTATCAGTTTTCTTGCTTACCCCACCTGGACTTAGCCCTGAAAATTTCTAGGATTCATGGTGTTCTCCCCTTCTAAATTACCTTTAACAATGGAAGAATTCTGTTTCCTAATAACAAATAGGAAATTTTGTTTCTGGTTTCTAGGAGTCTGGGAAAAATGATTATCAGAGAAACTTGAATCCATGTAGCATATTTTTTTTGTTGGTTAGACAAAGGTAACCATACTTAACTTCCAGAGCATTAATGATGTATGATTACCATCCTAAATGTGAGATAAATTATATATTAATATTTATATCTAACCTAACATTCCCTCTCAGCACAATTATAGCACACTTATAGAAAACTGTAGGGAAATAGGTGCTTGCACTAGAAATACCACATTCTGAGAATGCCAAAATTTCAGGTAACGATGCTGTATGAAGTTCAGGTGTTTACTGCCTTGTGCTTCATTCTGAATGGAAAGAACGAGGATGAGAGGTTGTAGAATAAACCAGCTGAAAGACAGTGAGAGAAGAATATGGGTGTTGTTGGGGATTCTTTTCCCTCTGTTCTTAGGATCTGGCCACAGATTTTCAAAAGCAAGAAATGGAAAAATGATCAGTTAAAGTGGCTTTAAGGCAAACTGGCTTTTATTGATCATTCTGTTCCACTTCTCTCTTGTGGGATAATTCTGAATTTGAGAAAATGAGCTATTCACAAGCAGGGGCTAATCCATATTCATCCTCTTATTTTTAATAACTGCTCTTTCTTTGCAAGCCTCTGTTTCCCACATGGACCCCTTCATCTAACATACTGTGTGTAACAGGATTTTAAAGCACTTGTAATATCTCCATTCAAACTAAATTTGGCTAAGATAAAGCAAGACCATGACCATCTCCGTGCTTGGTCTAGGAACAGAACCAGCATGTTATATTTCACCAGCATTTTAAGTGTTCACTCTGTGCACACACTAACAGCTCTACAAATATTAACTCATTGATTCTAATAAAAACTCCATTGTTTCCTATTATACAGATGAGGAAATGGAGGGGCAAATAGGATAAGAAACTTGACCCAGGTCACACAGGTAATAAGGACCCAATAGAAATCTGAACCCAGGAAGACTGGCCTGGGAGTCTTTGTTTTTAACTAATCTGGAGCTCCAACATGACTACATGCAGGAGTCTTCACCTTAATGATTTTTCTTTGCACTAGTTCTTCTGGCTCTTCCATCTCTTCCCTTTCCTTCCAACTCTCATTTCCATCATCTAGTTTCTGGGGATGTGGGGTCCTTCTCTGTGCGGCCTACATATCACATCCAGGAGACTGCCTTCCTGCCAGTCCCCCCCAGCTCACCAAGAAGTTATTCCCACCCATTGTCTTATTGAAGTTTTCTCAGTTTCCAGTGAGTTCAAGAAATTCCAATTTTTCTACCAAGACATCCTTGGCCTATAAGAAGACAATTTCTCCCTTTAAACATGGAATTCTCATTATTTTCTCATTTACCATATTCCTAATGCATGAAAAAGGCAAACATTGCTTTCTATGGGGTGTGTGTCTTTGCTTTTGGTGTATTTTCTATGTGTTAGTGTTAATGGTTTCTTAAACTCTAGAAGTCATGAATGATACTTGCAAGTCCGTTCAAAGCACTCCATGAAATTTTCTTAATTTTTTTAATATCTTTGATGCAAATGATAATAGTTGTTGACCTTGACAATAGTCAGTTGTAGTTTGGAAATGCTATGTATTGCTGTCCCTGTTGAAACAAAGCAAGATGGCTTCCTCGTCTATGACCACATGCTTATAGTGTGCTAACTATAGTTCTCATATACATTATTTCTTTTAAACATCGCCTCCAATATAAGGTAACTATTATTATTCTCATATTACACATGAAGAAAAAGATGTTTAGGTAATTTGCCCTAGTTCATATATAGTAAATGTCAGGATTCAAAACTAAGACAATGACTTTAAAGCCTGTGGTCTTAAAAATTACTGAAAATAACTTATAGAAACCTTGGTCTCCTCAGATAAAATGTTTTCTACTCTACTGTGTGGCCTTGGGAAAGTTATATAACAATTCCATGTCTTGTTTTTCCTGGCTGCATTTTATTTTAATTAATAGAACCAGAAAGCTGCATAATGTAATTTCACATTTAATGTTTTCCATTTGGATTCATACTTTGAAATTGAATTATATTAACAAATGTTTATCGATGCTATGATTGAGAAATATTACACTAAAGTTGTATCATTAATGCTTTGCTCAAATATTTTAACTTAATGTAAAAATTTCTGCCACATGCAGTGGTTCTTGCTTGTAATCCCAGCATTTCAGGAGGCTGAGACAGGAGGATTGCTTGGCCCCAGGAGTTCAAGACCAGCCTGGGCAACATAATGAGAACCTGTATCTACAAAAAATTTAAAGATTAGCTGGGTGTAGGGCATGTGGCTGGAGTCTCAGCTACTTGGGAAGCTAAAGTAGGAGAATCACTTGAGCCCAGGAGGTCAAAGCTGCCATGAGCTCTGATTGCACCACTGCATTTCAGCCTAGATGACAGAGTGAGACCCTGTCTCAAAAACAAAAAGTCACTACTCAAGACGAGTAAATATATACTTTTTTAATCACTATGACTGAGCAAAACAATATATATAAATCACTTTCATTCCTCTGATGAGTTTTATGTTTTTAAGAAGCAAAGATTGATAGGTGGAGAGAAGCTGCATTTTTAGGAATCCAGCCTCACTTTCCATCAAATGGATAACATGAAACACTATCCTCAAAGGGTGCTTCATTCTATTTTTATCAGCCTTTAAATATTGCATGTACTTTGTAGAATATTTGAAAATATAGGCAAACAAGAACAAAGAATAATATAAAAACATCACATTTCTACCACCCAGAGATCACGGCTATAGCATTCTCAAGCATGAATTTCCAGGTCCTTTTGCATATATATCTATGAGAGGGTATGTGCATGAGTATTTGCAAATATTCATTTATAATGAACCAAAATGTTATCCTATTATATCCATTATTATGTAACCCATTTTTTTCAACCAAGAATTTCTTTTCCATTTAAGTAAAATTCTATCTCATCTAAAACCAAGTCTCTGTTTACACTTCCTCAACTAATGCAGTTTTTTCTGTACATTTGGCATAGGAAAATTAATATCGTTACATTTGGTTATTATCCCTGAAGCCTCTTTTAATTTAATCAGTTCTATTTTTATGATACTACCTTGTTTAGAAATGCAATTTTATTGTAAAATGTCATAATTCAATCCTTGATTGAACATTTGAGCCTGATCAGAATAAAATTTCATGTGACACTACAGAAACCTATTTTGTTGGACCGTCTGGGAGACCAATAACAAATATTAATGACACTAATAAAAGAAATTGAAAATTTCAAATAGCCCTAATTGTAATGAAATCAAGAGTTTATTCTTTGTGGAACTAAAGGCAGTGAAATGGAGAACTGTTTTCAAACAAATGGCTCAGAATTACACTGACATATTCTATGAAATATAAATCCTACTAACATACTGTCAATGGTGAGAATAACTACCAGACCCCTATAGGGAATAAATGCTTCTTTCAGACGTAAATTTTACAACCTGTTAAAATGGTTTCCTGTTCAATTTATGGTTGGCTTTTCTAAAGTTTTCCCTTAATGACAATAAAGATTTTCTACACCCAAATTTTTTTCAGTTTGACTTCTCAATAGAATACCTAAACAGCCTACACTTTTTTTTATTTATATCTATTATAGAATGAACAACAGCAAATGGCATGCAGGTAGCCTAACATCATAAAGTTTTAATTATGCCTCATTGTTATAATCCTCCTCCTGTCTCATTATTTACTGCCACTATTTGCTATGAAAACAGGTATTTATTTAATGTCAACTTTGTGCCTATCTATCCATGCATCATGGTGGAAAACTTGGGCTCTAGGAGTCAGAGCAGCCTGTATTTAAATCCCTCCTCTACTGTGTGACCTTGAGCAAGTTACATAACCACTCTGTTCCTCATTTTTCCTGACTATAAAATTAGAATAAAACAGTCTCTATCTCATGGGGTTATTGTGGGAGTTAGATGAGACACCATGTAGAGTATTTAGAATAGTGCCTGGCACATAGCAAGCACTAAATAAATAGAGGAAATTTGTTTTCAGAATTGAGTTTCACAAATGCCATCTGAAGTCACTGCTCTGAAAAATATCCCTTGATATTCCCTCTTCACTAAGAGAAGCAGTAAATGTAAAAAGTAAAGCATTTATTTGGGGATAAATATTTATAAAGCTATATGACAAGCGTATCCTTTTTCTCCCATACGTGCATGCACACACTCTTTTATAGAAGTTTATTTTCATGTCCTCAATGTGTATTATTTATTCGCAAGCTCACTACTCTTTCTTCAAACCTGCCACTCTCTTGGAGCAGGAAAATGTTCCAAGCTAGGGAACACATGTGATCTACTCAGTGGAGAGTCACGTAAAATGAATTCAAAGACCTCCTGCTTCTACCCAAGTCCACCATTGTATAAGAATACCATTCCGGCCCAGTTTAGTTTGTCACCTGCCTTCTGGAAGGCCCAGATATAAGTCATTCCATAATAATTAGAATTTTATCTACAAAGAAGGTATATTTGGGGAGCCAGCTCAATTCAATTGGACAAATATTTGGGTGTGCATTCTGAAAGGGCACTGTGCTAGGTCTAGGGTGAATCAAAGGATTAAGAACCTCAACGACTCTGCGGCTCCAGAATAAGGGATGTTGATAGCAGAATGAAATAAATACTGAAAGGGCAGGAGGAGGTGTTATGAAGAGGCTTTATTTCCTGTTGCAGAGAAAAGGTGGGCTCTTCTTAGTGAAGAGCATAGAGGAAGCACATGTCAAGATAAAAATCATGAAAGAAATAAAAGCACAGGAATGTAAAATTAGTGTACAGAATGGCTGAAGCACTGGGTATGGTGAAAAAAGACTGAATCACAAAAGACACAGAATCCTTGCAAAGAAACCTGTACTTCAGGTTTTAGGCCTTGGGAGCCACTGCAGTTTGTTGAGATGAAGAAAGACAAAGTAAAATCAGTTTAACAGTGTTCTTTTCCGGGAATCCTTCCTTATACATAAAACACCCCTTGTAAGCTATACATTTACTATCATTAAGTTCTTAGTACAGGTGTAAAACCATGGTTTCTAATAAAAGCTAAACATTACTTTCTAGTTTTTATCCTCTGATCAATAGGTATTCATGGGAATAAAACAGTGCAGATAGAAAGTCAAAAAAATATGACCCATTATCATTAAAGATAACCACTGGATATTTCTGGTTAACCGTCCCTTATCTCTCTCGGTGGTTTTAATCTTTTAACTAAATCAGCATTCCTTAACATATTACTTGAACACTCTGGTTCTTTGGCATATTAAAAATAATGTCTTAAAAAAGTAGAAAGGTGGTTCCCAGAGCTGGGAAGGGGGAAATGGGGAGGTGTTCAATGGATATACAGTTTCACACTTAAAAGATGAAAAAGTTGGGTCTGTGTGTAACAAAATGAATATACTTAACACTACTGAACTATACACTTAAAAATGGTTGAGATGGTCAATTTTATTTTTATCACAATTAAAAATTATGCCTCACAGAAAGGACTCTGGTCAAGTATGTCAGAGTCAAGTATGTCTGTGGAACATTCAAGCTTCTAATTCCATGTTGATGATTTACAGTTCGCAAAGGCCCTGAGCAGGCTTGCAATAAAGAAAACCATTTAACTTTGTTTAGAGTGGGATTTCCAAATGCAGTAGTAACAAATTCGGACATATTAGTTTTATTCAAAATGATTTTAGGGAAGGCTTGTCTAGACACTATGGCTAGAAAATGGTGAATAACTGTTTTCTCTTCTTTCTTGAATGAAATAACATAAAATTTATCAAGAATTTTTTTTACTAGCAATTGTTTAGCCTCTTAATTTTGAGAAAAACACAGAAAAGATACTGTCACTGACTCTGGTCTGTTTCAGAAATGAGTTTTCTTCTTGCCTGGATGTAGCATGCCTTGAGTCTCATCTTACTGAACTTAGAGAAACTAGAGTAGTAACATTTGTTTATTGTTGAAAACGCTTACTAAATGTTGTCCCAAGCATTTGTTCATTGACAGACATCTAGCCACTGCCATCTAAAATGGACATACTCAAAGGAGCCTGTCAATGATCATTACAGGAAAATAAAACAAACACAAAATCCTATCAAAGGTTTTCTGACTTAGAGATACCACACAAGATGTAAAAGAGCAAAATAATGTGAAAGAGCTTTATTTGTATAAAAGGATTAGGGAATTCAATTTCAAATAATGTTGATTATTAATATTGTTCTTGACTTTTGTTGCCTCTTCAGTATGTAAGACCCAAATGTTGAAGGAAATGGAAGAATATAAATGATTTCTACTGAAATAACAGAGTTCCTAGAAATCAATGCTCTTTAGCTTTCCTCTTTTTTTTTTTAATTGCTAAATGAAAAAAAGAGAGAGAGAAATATTCTGGAGAAATTATTTTCGCCAAAATTTTCTTATCAGATAAGTTAAAAACAAGCATACTCCATAGAAGCACACATTGGGGCAATATTAACTCCTTTAAGGCAGGAAAGGGATCATTTGATAAATTACTGTTGATCTGTGTTGTACATTTCATTGTGATGCCAGTCTCTATAGAACATAATTCTTATTTTTTGTTTGTTTGTTTTTTAATACAAAGTCTTGCTTTGTTAGCCAGGCTGGAATGGTACAAACACGGCTCACTGAAGCCTCCAACTCCTGAGCCCAAGTGATCCTTCACCTCGGCCTCCCAAGCAGCTGAGACCACAGGCATGTGCCACCATTCCTAGCTATTTTTAATAAAATTTTTATAGAGAGGGAGTCTCACTTTGTTGCCCAGGCTGGTCTTGAACTCCTGGGCTCAAGGGATCCTTATGCCTCATCCTCCTAAAGTGCTAGGATTGCAGGTGTGAGTCCCTGCACCCAGCCCAAGAACATAATTCTTGATAGGCATTTTCTCTTAGTTATTCACTCATTCAGTAAATATTGATCAAGCGTTTGCCACATGCCAGGCACTGTGCTTGGCAATAGACATAAAATGATGAGCAACTCCACTGTGGTCTCTGCTCCCATGCAGCCTACCATTAAGAGGAGAAGATAATCGTTAATCAAATAATCACATGAATGAGTGGATGATGATGAATGCAATAATGTGTCTGAAAGAAATATTGAGAAAAAGTGGGAGCTAAATAATGAGAACATATGGAATCAAAGAGGGGAACACTACACACTGGGGCCTTTCGGAGGGTGGAGGTTAAGAGGAAGGGGTGAATCAGGAAAAATAACTATTGGGTATTAGGTTTAATACCTGGGTGATGGAATAATCTGTACAACAAACCACCATGACACAAGTTTACCTATGTGATGAACCTGCACTTAAAAAAAAAAAGAGAGAGAGAAAGGAATGCAGTTCTACAAAAGCATTAATAAAGGAAATTAATACATCGAGAAAAGCTTCACTGAGGAAGTAGCACTTAACTGAAATCTAGAAGATGAACAGGAATTAGTCAGATGGGGAGGGAGAGGGAAAGGTATTCAGACACATGAACAGTACTTGCAAAAAGTACTAGGGGCTGGTCCATGTTGAAGCCCATTTCACAGGGAATAATTGCTAAAATCCCCGAAGGGCCCTCTGTATTTTGCATGGAAAAAAGGTTGGAACAATAAGCATTAAAATGTTAAATGTCAGTGCTTTGTATTTTCTTTTATGATTCTGTTTGTATCCTTAATTTTTGCAGTGAAGACATAAGATTTTAAAAGTTAAATTTTTGAAATCCCTGTAAGTCAAAAAATACTTTTATTTGTTGAATAGCTTTATAGAAACCCTTTTATTACTCTCCATGGTTTTAATAAAACTCCTGATTGGCTGAAAAATCATTTCATTGAGTTGATCTTCGACCTCTGTTATCCTTTCTTCTGCTTGGTCAATTTGGCTGTTGAAACTTGTGCATGCTTCGTGAAGTTCTCATGTTATGTTTTTCAGCTCCATCAATTCACTTATATTCCTCTCTAAGTTGTCCATTCTCATTAGCATTTCATTAAATCTTCTTTCAAGGTTCTTAGTTTCTTTGCATTGAGTTAGAACATGTTCTTTTAGCTCACAGAAGTTTCTTATTATTTACCTTCTGAAGCCTGATTCTGACAGATCATCACGCTCATTGTCCATCAGGTCTTGTTCCCTTGCTAATGAGGAGGTGTGATCCCCTGTAGGAGGAGAGGCATTCTGATTTCGGGTGTTCTCAGCCTTTTTGCACTCGTTTCTTCCCATTTTTTGTGGATTTATCCACCTGTCGTCTTTGTAATTGCCAACTTTCAGATTGGGTCTCTGAGTGAACATCTGGCTTATTGGTGATGAAGTTTTTTCTGTTTCTTAGTTTTCCTTCCGTGGACGCGCCTTCCCCACAGAGCTAGGTCTTCCTGGGTTCGGCTGTGCTTGCTGTGAAACTCTCAGTCCTCAGATCAACTCAATGAAATAAAACAAGAAGGCAAGATTAGAGAAAAAAGGGTAAAAAGGAATGAACAAAGTCTCCAAGAAATATGGGACTATGTGAAAAGACCTAATCTACGTTTGATAGGTGTACCTGAATGTGACGGAGAGAATGAATCCAAGCTGGAAAATACTCTTGAGGATATTATCCAGGAAAACTTCCCCAACCTAGCAAGGCAGGCCAATATTCAAGTCCAGGAAATACAGAGAACACCACAAAGATATTCCTCAAGAAGAGCAACCCCAAGACACATAATCATCAGATTCACCAGGGTTGAAATGAAGGAGAAAATGCTAAGGGCAGCCAGAGAGAAGGGTCGGGTTACCCACAAAGGGAA
>PVKP010044370.1:0-16771 GCA_004027715.1 Plecturocebus donacophilus | reverse complement strand
AGGAGCTGCGATCCCCGGTAGGAGGAGAGGCATTCTGATTTCGGGTGTTCTCAGCCTTTTTGCACTGGTTTCTTCCCATTTTTGTAGATTTATCCACCTGTCGTCTTTGTAATTGCCGACTTTCAGATTCGGTCTCTGAGTGGACGTCCGCCTTGTTGGTGATGATGTTTTTTCTGTTTCTTAGTTTTCCTTCGGGGGGGTGCCCCTTCCCCACAGAGCTGGGCCTTCCCGGGTTCAGCTGTGCTTCTCAGTCCTCAGCGCTTCCAATTGCTGTTCTCCTTGTGGGGATGGGACCGGCCACGCCCGACTAAAAGGGCACCACCCAGTCCCGCACACTCCGCACCGAGAAGCGCCGTGCCGGCCAAAAGAGTCGCACTGGCCACCTGCGTGGCTCCCTCGCCGGGAATCTCCCAGTCCGTGGGCATCAAATATTTGTCTGCAACTGCGGCGTCCACTCGCTCTCTGCGCCCTCACCGCGAGCCACAATCCCGAGCTGCTGCTACGTGGCCATTTTGGATCTCTCTCCGCCCGGTGATGAAGTTTTTCTGTTTCTTAGTTTTCCTTTGGCGGACGCCCATTCCCCACAGAGCCAGACCTTCCCGGGTTCGCTGCGCCCGCTGTGAAACTCTCAGTCCTCAGCACTTCCGATTGCTGTTTTCCTTGAGATGGGACCAGCCGAGCCCGTCCCCGTCCGTCCCGCACACTCCGCACCGGGAAGCGCCGCGCTGAGTGCCGGCAAAAGAGCCGCGCCGGCCAAAAGAGTCGCGCCGGCGACCCGCGTGGCTTCTCCACCGGGAATCTCCCGGTCTGTGGGCAACAAAAACTCGTCGGAAAGTGCGGCGTCCACTCGTTCTCTGCGCTTTCACTGGGAGCTAAATTCCTGAGCTGTTGCTAGTCGGCCATCTTGGATCTCTCTCCGAGTATAGATTATTTACATCATAGATGTTAACAAGCACCAAATTGTAAAAGTTTTATCTGCCATGTGCATTAGGCCATTATAGTAAGTGGAATTATAAGTACTAAACAAGGCACTACAATGCAATGTTTATCCTCAACCCTACTGAGTCTCTCACTTTATAACTACAGAAACTCTGCCAGTTAAGTCCCACTGGACTACAGCATCCTGAAACCCAATGGGCTAATAGCTTGAGCTCTAGACCCAGTCTCCTTCAAATCTCATTTCCCAACTTTGACCATGGGCAAGTTATATTATGCAATACACTCTGAGTCTAATTTTTTCTATTTGTAAATCATAGATAATATTGAATTCATTGGGGATAGCCATGGGAGCCAACTAGATAGCATAAGTAAAGCAGCCACCACAGTACATCACATAAATGCAACTGCTCTATTATTGAGGTACCTTGGAATTTAATCTTAGATCCAGTCCTGTATCTACCTCTGGGATTTATACTTCCTTAGAATATAATGGTCCTGTATTTACCAGTGGGGTTAGCCCCTCCTACAATGTTTAAGCCTGAAAGGACTTAGGTTATCTGTCTACTATGGGATTTTCAAACTGTTTTTTGAGGTATTAGGATATTTGAGGTATTAGGAATCCTGTCCGGGACCAGCAGGACTCTGATCCACCCTCATCTGCCAAGGCCTGCAGCATTAGTTCCTTTGTCTGTTTTACACAGTAGAATGCTGTGTAAGATTTTATCTGCCAACTCAGAACATACATTAAACTTAAATAGCTGTGAAGTCATTTTCTGTACATGGTTTTGGAAACTGATTAGTATTTCTCTCGTGTTAGCTTCAAAATTGCCCTTGAGAGTTTTCCCTTGTGATGATATCAGGTTGCTGTTTCTTTGACAGAGCTTGCACATATCTGACACAGCATAATCCTGAAGTACCTATTATAGTTTTGGCCTTTGAATTTAGCTTTTGAGTTTTGGATTCTGACCATTTTTGCCCCTAAAACATCTCTAGAATCAGCTATTGCTTTCTATTCCACAGTGATTATCCTAGGCTTGTTTTCATCACTTCTTTCCTGAATATTTATCATTATACAGACTTGGGAATTCAACATTGTTTCATTGGCTTAACTAAATTAGATGCCTAATTCCTGGTATATGTTTCATACCAGAATCAAAGTTCCTGATAAATTGGCCTAGGAGGAAGCAATGTAAGAACAGAAAAGATTCAGGTATGGGTCTCTCTGGAAATATTTGCTGCCACTACCTAGTCTGAAGATGTGAGCAGCCGGGCTTAGTTTGGCAGATGTGGAAAGGTGGTAAGCACTTTGATTTCATAGTGCTTTTAGAGAGGAGGGGGAGAGAATAGCAAGAAGAGTTCTTTTTTTCTTAATTTGGAATCTCTAGTCAATTGAAATCTACCTTTACAAATCATATAAAACCTGATGCCAGTTCTACCAAAATAAAGCTCTACACTTACATGTATATTTATAAAACACTGGGCTGGGCACGGTGGCTCACACCTTTAATTCCAGCACTTTGGGAGGTAAGGTAGGAGGACTGCTTGAGGCCAGGAGTTCAAGAACAACCTAGACAACGTGACAAGACTCCATCTCTACAAATTTTTTGTTAAAAACTAGCTGAGTGTGGTGGTACACACCTGTTGTCCTAACTACTTGGGAGGCTGAGGCAAGAGGATCACTTGAGCCCCGGAGTTGGAGGGTGCAGTGAGCTATGATTATGCTACTGTACTCTAGCCTCAGTGACAAAGTAAGACCTTGTCTCTAAAATAAATAAAAATACTGAATGGAAGTACACCAAGAAGTTAACAGTAATTTTTCCTGGATGGTGGAATTATAGCACACTTGAGCTTTATTTTTTTTTTCTTTTTGAGACAGGTCTCATTTGTTACCCAGGCTGGAGTGCAATGGCACAATCTTGGCTCACTGCAGCCTCAACCTCCTGAGTTCAAGCAATCCTCCCGCCTCAGCCCCTCAAGTAGATGGAATGACAGGCACATACCACCATGCCTAACTAATTTTTGTATTTTTTTGTAGAGATGGGGTTTTGCCAGGTTGTCCAGGCTGGTCTTCAACTCCTGGGCTCAAGTGATCCACCTGCCTCAGACTCTCAAAGTGCTGTGATTACAGGTGTGAGCCACTGTGGCTGGCTGAACTTTTTATTCTTCACTGTGGTATCCAGATTCCTCCAGTATACATTTGTTGCTGTTATAATACATGAAAAAAATAATAAAGTTATTAAAATAATAGCTGATTTTTAAAGAGTTCATAGAGGCTTTTCTGTTTTCATGAGAAATAATCAGAAACTGATTTTTTTGAGACAGGGCCTCATTCTGATGCCCAGGCTGGAGTGCAGTGGGGTGATCATAGCTTACTATAGCCTTGACCTTCCAGGCTTAGGTGATCCTCCCGGCCTCAGCCTCCCAAGTAGCTGGGACCACAGGTACACACCACCACACCTAGCTAGGGTTTTTTAAAATTTTTGTAGAAATAGGGGTCCCCCCCATGTTTTCCATGCTGGTCTCAAACTCCTGAGGCTCAAGTGATCCTCCCATCTTGCCCTCCCAAAGTGTTGGAATTATAAGTACGAACCACTGCATTTCGCCTAAAGAAACTTTTTATTCCAATTATATTTTATTTCCATTTCTTAGAGTTTTATTAATATATATTTCACATACTAGCTGGGCACAGTGGCATGTGCCTATAGTCCCAGCTATTCAGGAAGCTGAGGCAGGAGGATTCCTTGAGCCCAAGAACTTGAGTCTAGTGTGAACAACATAGCAAGACTCCAGTCTCTTTAAAAAAAAAAAAAAAAAAAAGGCTGGGTGCAGTGGTTCACACCTGTAATCCTAACACTTGGGAGGCTGAGGCAGGTGGATCATGAGGTCAGGAGATGGAGACCATCCTGGCCAACATGGTGAAATCCCGTCTCTACTAAAAATACAAAAATTAGCTGGACATGGTGGCACCTGCCTGTAATCCCAGATACTCAGGAGGCTGAGGCAGGAAAATCGTTTGAACCTGGGAAGCAGAGGTTGCAGTGAGCCGAGATCATGCCACTGCACTCCAGCCTGGGGGACAGAGCAAGACTCTCTCTCAAAAAAAAAAAAAAAAAGATATATTTTACATACTTTTTTTTTTGAGATGAGGTCTCACTTTGTCACCATAATTTTATCTATTTTATTTCTGTAATATTTATTTATTGAGACAGGTGTTTCACTCTCACCCAGGCTGGAGTGCAGTGGCACAAACACAGCTTGCTGCAGCCTAACCTCCTCAACTCAAGCAATCCTCTCATCCCAGTCCCCTCAATAGATGGAACTATAGGCAGGTGCCACTATACACAGCAAACTTTTTTTCATTTTTTTTGTAGAGATGGGGTTTCACCATTTGCCCAGGTTAGTCTTGAACTCCTGAGCTCAAATGATCTGCCTTCCTTGGCCTCCAAAAGTGCTGGGATTATAAACTTGAGCTACTGTGTCCAGCCTACATGCTTATTTATTTATGCATTTTGAGATGGTATTTCACTCTTGTTGCCCAGGCTGGAGTGCAATGGCGTGATCTTGGCTCACTGTAACTTCCACCTTCTGGGTTCAAGCCATTCTCCTGCCTCAGCCTCCCAAGTAGCCGGGATTACAGGCATGAGTCACCATGACTGGCCAATTTTGTGTGGTTTTTTGTTCGTTTTGAGACAGAGTCTTGCTATGTTGCCCAGGCTAGAGGTGCAGTGGCGTGATCTCAGCTCACTGCAACTTCCGTCTCCCGGGTTCAAGTGATTCTCCTGCCTCAGCGCCCCTAGTAGCTGGAATTACAAGCACACACCACAACCCCTGGCTAATTTTTGTATTTTTAGTAGAGATGGAGTTTTGCTATGTTGGCCAGGTTGGTCTCAAACTCCTGACCTCAGGTGATCCACCCACCTCTGCCTCCCAAAGTGTTGGGATTACAGGCATGAGCCACTGCTCCTAGCCCTAATTTTGTATTTTTAGTAGAGACGGGGTTTCACTATGTTTGTCAGGCTGGTCTCGAACTCTTGACCTCAGGTGATCCACCCATGTCAACCTCCCAAAGTACTGGGATTACAGGCCTCAGTCACCACGCCTGGCACAACCTACATAGTTTAAATATACCCATTTAGAGTGTACAGCTAAGTGGTTTTTAGTAAATTCAAAAAGTTGAACAATTATCACCTTCTTAATTTTAGAACTTTAAAAATACCCCTAAAAAGAAAAATTCCTTGTAATTCTGTTCATATATTTTAGTGGTATGAATTCTTTTATAAATCTTGTGACATTTTCAGGGTTAACCTAGCACTGTGAGTTATGAAGGCATAAGACATAGTCCTTCATTTCAAGTAGCTAATAGACTAATTGGGAAGAGAAGGAAATATAAATATCTTTACGATAGTTGTTCCAAGTTTTACACCAGTGATAAAAGCTAAATATTACAGGTATGCTGAGGAATTGAAGAATCATCTGTGTTTTGAATGGTGAGAACAGGCCTTACGGAAGTAGGGAGATGGAATCTCCTAGGCAGAGAAAATGTGGAATTATATCATTCTTTGTATAGGCACTTCTCAGTTTATAATAAACATTTCCCTTTTGCCTCCTGGGAATTATGCATACTTTTATACAAATATTTTACCAACACAGATCTACCTTGATTCAGAAAATTATGATCTGCAACATTTAATGGGCGTACCACAGTATAAGCATGACTAAATAACTTGTAATTTAACGATTATATTGAGATCTCTACTGCTTGTTATTTAGTTAATTTATATTACAAGGGATAGTCAAAGTTTTCTATACTCTTGTCATCTAATGCAGGGTACTTTTTAATTCCCACACTATTATTCTAGCCTCTGTAACTCCTCCTTTCTCTTCCCTTACCGTTCTGGCATGTATGTAATTGTAGTAGGCCATTACCCAGAATTACGTGCCATGTTTGACAATCTGCAGAGATAGGATATTACAACACTATCACCACATGGCCCACAGAATAAAAAGTCATTCTTCACTTTTTATGATACCTTAATTTTTATTTTAAAAAGCCTTTAAAAATCAGTGTTAGGATTTTTATGGTATTATATCCCAGAGAAATGATCTTCTATTGAATATAAGTACAGACTAGTATCATATGGATTGTAATGTTTCCTATAGGTTACTCAAATGACCTAATCCCCACTTTCTCATGCTTTTGTAATTGAAAACGCTTTTGACAATGTTTTTAGGACATGGGTTCTAAAAAAAAGCAGGTGGATAGATTATTTGAGTATATCAAGGAAAACCTGCATACAATGGAGATGTTACTTGGGTTGATTTTCTAGAATAGAAACAGATCTGTGAACTCCAGCTGTGCATTTTTGTGACTCTCCTTTTGACTACTGTACTTTCAGAGCCACTAACTTCAACCACTCAGTGGAATAACCTGACTGTCTCAGGGCGAGAGAGTCCTTGTAAAGTAATGACCTGAGATTAGAAATCCACATAACAGTTTTATCTTTTTTATCCTGAAAATTATAATTTATCTATTTTATTTCTGTATTATTATTTTTTATTCT
Source organism: Plecturocebus donacophilus (assembly GCA_004027715.1). Lineage (NCBI taxonomy): Eukaryota > Metazoa > Chordata > Mammalia > Primates > Pitheciidae > Plecturocebus > Plecturocebus donacophilus. The sequence continues at coordinate 10,271 of PVKP010044370.1, read as the reverse complement.
ATTTTATTTTTTTGAGACTAAGTCTTGCTCTGTTGTCCAGGCTGGAGTGCAGTGGCATGATCTTGGCTCACTGCAACCTGTGCCTCCCAGGTTCAAGCAATTCTCCTGTCTCTACCTCCCAAGTAGCTGGAATTACAGGCACATGCCACCACGCGCAGCTAGTTTTTATGTTTTTAGTAGAGATGGAGTTTCACAATGTTGACCAGGCTGGTCTCGAACTCTTGACCTCAGGTGATCCACCCGCTTTGGCCCCACAAAGTGCTGGGATTACTGGTGTGAGCAACTGTCTGGCTTGTATTTTTTGTTTGTTTATTGAGACAGGTCTTACTCTATCACCCAGGCTGGAATGCAATGGTGCAATCACAGCTCACTGCAGCCTTGACCTCAACCTCCCTGGGCTCAGCTTATCCTCCAACCTCAGTTTCCCAAGTACCTGGGACCACAGATGCACTACCACACTCGGCTAAGTTTTTAATATTTTTTTGTATAGAGACAGGGTTTTGCCATGTTGCCCAGGCTAGTCTTAAACTCCTGAGCTCAAACAATCTGCCTACCTCTGCCTCCCAAAGTGCTAGGATTACTGGCATGAGCCACTGTGCCTGGCTTAAGTAATTTAAGTAATACTATTTATTTTATTTAGATTGTTTTACAAGGACATGCAACAAGAGTAACTGCTAAATCTCAACAGAGTGGAGAGAAGGCATTTCGATGTGAATATGATGGATGTGGAAAATTATATACAACAGCTCATCATCTTAAGGTATATATAAAAGAAATGTTCTATCTAGTTATGAGAATACCTAGGATATTAAATACTAAGATTATATTTTTGTGTAATTCAAATTCCACTGTTTTCTCCCACTTATCAAGATACTGACACTTGGTCACACTCATACACAGATATGTAAAAACCTATGTAGACTTTAAAGACTGCCAATTTTTGGAAGGCTTGGACTATGTTTTTTTCATCTCTGTATTCCTAATGTCCAGCATACTACCTGGCACATAGTAGGTACTCTACATATTTGAATATATGTTGTCAAGTGTGAAATTTATATAATTATATTGGAGATATATGTGTAATCACACATCTCTGTTAATTCTCTGAAATCTAGCAAAAGTTAGTATTAATTTGTCTTTTAAATAGTTGGGCTAAGGCTGGGCCTGGTGGCCCACATCTGTATCCCAGCACCTTGGGAGGCCGAGGCGGGTGGATCACCTGAGGTCAAGAGCTCAAGACCAGCCTGGCCAACATGGTAAAAACCCATCTCTACTAAAAATACAAAAATTAGCTGGGCATGGTGGCAGGTGCCTGTAATCCCAACTACTCCAGAGGCTGAGACAGGAGAGGCGGAGGTTGCAGTGGACCGAGATCGCACCACTGCACTCCAGCCTGGGCAACAAAGAGGGAAACTCCATCTCAAAACAAAATAAATAAAAAAATAAATATTTAGACTAAGTATTTTTATTTTACTTGCTGCTATACATAACAGAACATACCATGACTCAATGATAGCTAAGATCTGTTTTTTTTGGGGGGGGCGGTTTTTGAGAAGGAGTCCTGCTATGTCACTCAGGTTAGAGATCAGTGCCACAATCTTGGCTCACTGCAACCTTTGCCTCCCAGGTTCAAGCGATTCTCCTGCCTCAGCCTCCTGAGTAGCTGGGATTACAGACACTCACCATCACGCCCAGCTAATTTTTGTGTTTTTAGTAGAGACAGGGTTTCACCATGTTGGCCAGGCTGGTCTCGTACTCCTAACCTTTGTGATCCACCCACTTCAGCCTCCCAAAGTGCTGGGATTACAGGCGTGAGCCACCGTGCCTGGCAAAGAGTTGTTAAATAACTTTCAATGTGTCAGGAAGTGTGTGCTTAGCATATTTGGAGTAGTGGCCCTAGGGCCCATCTTCACTCTTTATCAGTAACCTTGGCATGTTAGTTGACCTTATTACCTCATTTTCCTCATCTATAAAGTTAGATTCTAAGAGTTATCTCCCTCTCAGAGTGGTTGTAAAAATTAAATGAGTTTATACAGTACACATAATGTACTAAAGAGAGTGGCCTGATGTAGTAAATGTTTAGTAAATTTTAGCCATTGTCATTGTTACTCATTTGTCATGGCAACCCTCTATGGTTGATACAATTGTGTCCCCACTTTTTAGAGAGGCCTTTCAGGCTTAGAGAAGGCAAATGCCCATGACCACACCACTACGCAGTTGGTGGATTCTTGCCTCAGATCCAGGCCCCTCTAGCAGCCTCCACACTTTTAACCTTACGTTGTGTAGCCTCTCCCAGCCCCTTGCTTCTGGTTTCTCATCATATGCATGTTTCATGCAAATACCTTTGACTACTCTAGAAAACTCAGACCTCGAACATTGCTGTTCCCTATTTAAAATATTAGTAAGTAACTCTTAATATTTAGGTCTGTATTGAGAACTATTGGGCTATCGTTTTTGTGAATTTTTTTTATTTGAAGGTTGTTTTTTTTTTTTTTGAGACAAAGTCTCACACTGTCGCCCAGGCTGGAGTACAATGGCATGATCTCAGCTCACTGCAACCTCCACCTCCCAGGTTCAAGCGATTCTCCTGCCTCAGCCTCCTGAGTAGCTGGGATTACAGGTGCCTGCCACCACACCCGGCTAATTTTTGTATTTTTAGTAGAGACAGGGTTTCACTATGTTGGCCAGGCTGGTCTCGAACTCCTGACCCCATGATTCGCATGCCTCGGCCTCCCAAAGTGCTGGGATTACAGGTGTGAGCCACCGCATCTGGCCTTTTTTTTTTTTTTTTTTTTTTTTCAAATAAAGCATACAACAAAATCATTTAGCAGTGTGGGAAGAAATAGTTCTGTGTTGCAACCATCTTCCTGAGGAATATGTAAAGGAAATAGAATTATGCCTGCATTTTAATCACAGGTCCATGAGAGGTCACACACAGGAGATCGGCCTTATCAGTGTGAGCATGCAGGCTGTGGGAAGGCATTTGCAACAGGTAAAAGTATGAATTTTGTTCTTTTCTTGGTTCCAATTAGGGGTCAAGTAGAGACAGTCCAGTGGAAGGAACTGACCCTTTGGCTGTGTCTGAATCTGTAGAAGCACATGATCAGTTTTTCAGTCTCTCTCATAACTGCCTTTTGTCCTGCTTGCTCTACACCCCTCTTTGTTCTTTTCTTCACTGACCTGTCTCTGCCTGCTGTGTTTTTCTTTTTGTTTCTTTTTTTTTTTTTTTTTTTTTGAGACATTTTCACTCTGTCATTCAGGTTGGAGTACAGTGGCAGGATCTCGGCTCACTGCAAACTCCGCCTCCCAGGTTCAAGCAGTTCTAGTGCCACAGTCTCCTGAGTAGCTGGGCTAATATTTTTTATTTTCAGTAAAGGTGGTGTTTTGCTATGTTGGCCAGGCTGGTCTCAAACTCCTGGCCTCAGGTGAACCATCCGCCTCAGTCTACCAAAGTGCTGGGATTACAGGTGTGAGCTACTGCGCACCCGACCTGCCTGCTGTGTTTGATACTTTTCACTCCACATTCTGTTTATATTTAGTGTGAAAATAAAAGCCAAGCTTTTTTGTTCATTTGTTTTTTGTATTTTAGATGGAGTTCCACTCTTATCGCCCAGTCTAGGGTGCAATGATGCAATCTTGGCTCACCACAATCTCTGCCTCCCAGACTCAGGCGATTCTCCTGCTTCAGCCTCCAGAGTAGCTGGGATTACAGGCATGCACCACCACACCCAACTAATTTTTTTATTTTTGGTAGAGTCGGTTTTACTCCTTGGTCAGGCTGGTCTCAAACTCCCGACCTCAGGTGATTCACCTGCCTCAGCCTCCCAAAGTGCTGGGATTACAGGCACGAGCCACTGCGCCCAGCCAAAAGCTAAGCTTTAAAGGCTGCCATAGACTCTAACATTAGGACAGACCTAAGTGGTGGAATGGGGCCTCTCCAGGGATGTATTCAGCAGGGCCGGGACTGGTACCAGGCCTCCTGATTTCCAGTCTTCATTCCATGTCTTGATTCCACTTTGAGCTTTTGGGGTATGAGAACATCTAATGAAATTGAGGCACTTTTAAAAAAGAAACACACAACATCTTCTGGACAGAAATGAAACTATTGAATTTTCAGCATAGCAGTCCTGAGCTATGATACTGTTTTACTTTTTTTTTTCCGAGATGAAGCCTCACTCTGTCGCCCAGAATGGAGTGCAGTTGCGTGATCTCGGCTCACCACAACCTCCACCTCCTGGGTTCAAGCGATTCTCCTGTCTCAGTCTCCCGAGTAGGCAGGACTACAGGTGCACGCCACCATACCTTTTTGTATTTTTAGTAGAGACGGGTTTCACTATGTTGGCCAGGCTGGTCTCAAACTCCTGACTTCAGGTGATCCACCCACCACTGCTTCCCAAAGTGCTGGGATTACAGGTGTGAGCCACCACACTTAGCCCTTCTGTACATTTTAAGTATTCTGTGTATATGCCTAATATTTTATACTTGGTATTGACTGTATTTTTCAGTAGCTTAATCTCAGTGTGCATGTTTAGAGGAGTATTGTGTAATTAAATTTCTTTTAATTTTTCTTAAAGGTTATGGATTAAAAAGTCATGTCAGAACTCATACAGGAGAAAAGCCATATCGGTGTTCAGAAGATAATTGTACTAAATCTTTCAAAACTTCAGGAGATCTACAGAAACATATCAGAACTCATACAGGTACTAGTAGAAACAGAGTGTCATATTTAGGCCAGAAATTCATTCTTTCTTTCTTTTTTTTTTTTTTTGAGACAGAATCTTACTCCGTCACCAGGCGCCAGGCTGGAGTGCAGTGGCGCGACCTCGGCTCACTGCAACCTCTGCCTCCCGGCTTCAAGCAATTCTCCTGCCTCAGCCTCCTGAGTAGCTGGGACTACAGGCCCGTGCCACCACGCCCAGCTAATTTTTTTGTATTTTTAGTAGAAATAGGATTTCACCGTGTTGGCCAGGATGGTCTCGATCTCTTGACCTCATGATTCACCGGCTTTGGCCTCCCAAAGTGCTGGGATTACAGGCGTGAGCCACCGCGCCCAGCCAGGCCAGAAATTCTTAATCTGCAGGGAGGGGACTTGAGGAAGGAGTCTCTGGAAGAGTTTCAGGGAATCACTATCAATGGCTTCTCTTAAACCTCTGAAATTCCATATGACTTGCTGTTTGTGTATGTCTGCTGCTTTTCAGGATGAGGGCCCATAGCTCTGTTAGATACTCAAAGGGTCCATGTCCCAGAAAAGATTAACAATGTCTCTAGACCACCTGCTCTCTCAGATTTTACGAGTTATCTGGGCAACAAGCTTATTTATGTAGGATTACACATCTCATTAGTAGCCAAGCTGAGACAGAACCTAAGGCACTCAATTGTTTCTCCTTTATTAAACAGCTACTAAAGAAAGTATGTGAACCTCAACAGCTCCACAGACGAAAAAACTCATTTCTTTTTGTGATCTCATTTATTCTTCTCTTTAAATTTTATCTTCTTTTCCTAAATAATACTTTATTCTTATCTCCCTGATTATCTACTCTCCTCCTTATACTTGATTACTTGTGGAATTGGTATTAATAACGTAAATATTTGCTTTGGATTGGAGCTAGAAAAAGTTCAGAAGCTATTGATAAGAGATACTATTATAAGCTGCTGACTAAATAATACAGTATAAGATAATTTAATTTTGGATTTTAGTATAGATGTTTTAAACATGGTGTAATAACTGTATCCCCATGTGTAGAAATATCTGAAGTAGTTTAGCTAATTTCCATGTAGGATTCTTGCAGCTCTTAATGTTTAACCTACAGCTCAAGTATGACCCCAAATTGACTTTACAACATTCAGGAACAGAGCTGTAGGTCTCTGCTTCCATTTCATTCATGCGCTTTTTATTTATTGTATCAGAGGCAAGTATTTCCAAGCCCCAGTAAATTCTATTTGGATTTGCAAATAAAACCAACTTGTTATATAAAAGTTATATAAAACAAAATAGTCTAATTTTATATGGATTTTAAAATGTCAGAATTGTGATTTCTTTCATAGTATTCATTTGTGAAACCACATGTTCATATAACAGCTTTAAAATCATGATATTTTCATTGGTATAGTGTTGGATTGAGTAAGGAGCATGGGGACTTCTGTAACAAACACAGAAGATTTCAGTGCAAAAACAAAACACGTTGTTACAGAATCAGAGTAGTAATACAGTGAAAATTATCCTAGAACAGTTGATTATGTATCATAGCATGTCAGAGCTGGGAAGACTTTAGAGGTCATCCAGATCCAAGAGAAAAGACTTGCCCAAGATAAACTCTTTGTTTCATTAGGCTGACATAGTGAATACAACTTACTAAAAATATCATCAAAGATTCCTGCTCCTTTTAAAATGATTTCATACTTAACAGGAAGAAATCTTTTGGAATGATTCCACCAATAGGGAAATCGTAATTTCATTTGACAAAAAGAAAAATAAACTAGTCAGGCATGGTGGCATATGCCTGTGGTCCCAGCTACCCAGGAGACTGGGGTGGGAGGATTGCTTGAGGGCAGGAGTTCGAGGCTGCAGTGTGCAACCATTGTGCCTGTGAAGAGCCACTGCATTCCAGCCTGAGCAACATAGTGAGGCGCCGTGCCTTAAAAAATTTAACAAACTTACTATATATGGATAAATATCTGTATCTGTCTACATAGAGAGAGTTTTTTTAACTTCCTGAGAAGTTGTTTGTGTAATTTGAACTCATCCTAGAAAAGGGTACATGAGAATCAAAAGCAAAGGCTACTTCTTGCTTGACAGTTTAAAGGCCTTTCGTGTTCCAAGATTGTATAAAGCAAATATGAAGGAAAGGAACATAATTGGTAAAGCAGTTTTTTTTTTTTTTGAGACAGTGTCTTACTTCGTTGCCCAGGCTGGTATACAATGGCACAGTTATGGCTCACTACGACCTCAATTTCTTGGGCTCAGGTGGTCCCCCCCCATCTCACCCTCTGGAGTAGCTGGGACTACCAGTGTGCACCACCACACCTGGCTAATTTTTTGTAGAGCTGGGGTTTTGCCATGTGTTGAACTCCAGGGCTCAAGTGATCCACCTGCCTTACCTCTCAAAATGCTGGAAATACAGGCATGCACTACTGTGCCTGGCCAGACATTTTCATAAGCTTAGATTATGAAAGGAGGAGGAGTATGTCCAGCAGGTATTTTTGACATGTATTATATGCTAGGCCCTAGATTTTCTTTTCTTTCTTTTTTTTTTGGTTCAATAAGAAGTATTTATTGAACCTATTATTTCCTAATACAGTTAATGTTGGGCATTATCTTGCTGAACATTAGTTAAAACAACATTTTTTTCCTTAAGATGGAGTCTCATTCTGTCGCGCAGGTTGAAGTGCAGTGGCACGATCTTGGCTTGCTGCAACCTCCGCCCCCCAGGTTCAAGCAGTTCTCCTGCCTCAGCCTCCCAAGTAGCTGGAATTATAGGTGTGTGCCACCATGCCCGGCTAATTTTTTGTATTTTTAGTAGAGACAGGGTTTCACCATGTTGGCCAGGCTGGTCAAAACACTGTTGTTTTTTTTTTTGGAGATGGAGTCTCACTCTGTCGCCCAGGCTGGAGTGCAGTGGTGCAATGTCAGCTAACTGCAACTTCCTCTCCTGGGTTCAAGCAATTCTTCTGCCTCAGCCTCCTGAGTAGCTGGTATTACAGGTGTGCACCACTATACCCGACTAATTTTTGTATTATTAGTAGAGATAGTGTTTCACCATGTTGGTCAGGATGGTCTCGAACTCCTGACCTTGTGATCCGCCCATCATGGCCTCTCAAAGTGCTGGGATTACAGGCATGAGCCACTGTGCCTGGCTGCAAAACACCATATTTTTAAAAAGCAAAAATTATTTTCCTTCAAGATATTATAGAATAAATCAAGTAGGAGATAAGGTTTTAGGGAATTCTGTGTTCTAATTTAATCCATGTTCTTGACTGTATTTTTCTTGTGTATTTCCTATGTTTTCTTCTCACTTTTTATAGCTCATTTTTTTCCTAGCTGGATGATTCTATGTTGGAGAGCCATGTAATCAGTGATTAGTTTTGAATACCATTCCTGGTTTCTTATGTAAATTTAAGTTTGGAGTGAAAGATGCAGTTTCCCCCCAAAAAAGAAATGCTCGAAAAGGAAGCTCAGCACAAGAAGGCTAGAGTCTTGAGCATGATCTTAGGGAGGATTGAAGGATAAGACGTTTCAATCTTCTGTATATTTTTGAACCATTTAATGTGTTACCCTTTATATTTTCAGGAGAAAGGCCCTTTAAGTGTCCCTTCGAAGGCTGTGGTCGGTCCTTTACAACATCAAATATCAGAAAAGTGCACGTTAGGACACACACAGGAGAAAGACCTTACTACTGCACAGAGCCAGGATGTGGGAGGGCATTTGCCAGTGCAACCAATTATAAAAACCATGTGAGGATACACACAGGTAACAATCTCTGATCTTTTTTTTTTTTTTTTTTAATCTTCCGATGCTCAGTTTAACTCCTGCCTTTTCCAGAAACCATTTCCAACTAATCTCTTCCCTCCTTTCTATCACTTGGCATGGTGGAAGGATATTAAACAACTTAAAAAAAGTTTCACCTTAACATTCATACATTCATTTTTTTCAAGAGACAATTATTGAGTATCTCCTGCCAGGCATCAAATAGAGAGAGAGATAAGACATTATCAAGGGCAGACTACTTGGGAAGAGATAGTAGACATACAGTTTCTGTAGAGTGTCTCCCATTATATGGACAAGATTCTATGGAAGCAAAGCAGGGAGCAGTCACTTCTGTGGGAATGGGAGAAGCATTCTGGGAATGCTTTCCAGGGAAATTTGACATACAGACTTAATCCTGAAGTTTGCCACATATGAGAGAAGGGTATTCCTGGCAGGGAAAATGTCATGGGAAAAGGCACAGAGGTATGAAAAAGCATGATACTCAGTGGTTTCATATGACAGGAGCATCAAGTACATGTAGACGATTTCTACAAAGTGAGTTCTGAGAGGTGGCCAGAGGCCTTGTGTGTTGTGCTATCCTAGTTAAGGTGTTTCTTAGACTGGACTTTGAGAAGCTTGGGAGGGGGAAGGGTGGTCCATGGATATATTCTTTTTTTTTGTAAACTGCTTTATTGAAATATAATTCATATACTGTACAATTCATCCATTTAAAGTATACAATTCAGTGTTTTTTAGTATATTCACACGGTTGTGCAACCATCATCACAATTCAATTTTAGAATATTTTCATTTCCCCTGAAAGAAACTCCATACTTGGGAGGAATCCTTTCCCCACTCGATCTGCCAGTTGTAAGCAATCACGAATCTACTCTCCCTCCTATGGGTTTGCCCATTCTGGACATGGTCATATAAACGGAATCATGCAATATGTGGTGGGTTTTGTCTGACTTCGTTCTCTTAGCATAATGTTTTTGAAGTTCATCCATATCGTAGCATCTTGTACATTCTTTGCTTTTTCAGTAATTTAATAGTATTTCATTATATGGATATACCACATTTTGTTTATTCATTCATCAGTTGTTTTCACTTTATGGCTATTATGAATAATAATAGATTACATATATCTTATGTATTCTTTGTAGGCTAAGAGCATTCATGTACAAGTTTTTATGTGGACATGTTTTCACTTCTCTTGGGTGTATACTTAGGAGTGGCCTTGCTGGATCATATGCTAACTCAATGCTTGACATTTTAGGAACTTCCAAACTGTTCTCTGAAGTGGCTACACCATTTTATGATCTTACCAGCAATGTATATGGGTTCCAGTTTCCCCACATCCCAGCTAACAGTTATCTTTTTCGATTATAGCCATCTTAGTAGGTATGAATTGGTATCTCATTCTAACTTTTTTTTCTTTTTTTGGCATCTCTGGGTGAGCACGAATCATTCTGACTTTTGATTTGCATTTTCCTGATGGCTAATGATGTGAAGCGTCTTTTTTTTTTTTTTTTTTTCCCCAAGATGGAATCTTGCTCTGTCACCCAGGCTGGAGTGCAGTGGTGCGATCTCAGCTTACTGCAACCTCTGCCTCCCGGGTTCAAGCAATTCTCTTGCCGCAGCCTCCTAAATAGCTGGGATTACAGGCGCCTGCCACTGCCTGGATAAATTTTGCATTTTTTTTTTTTTTTTATAAGATGGAGTTTCACCATGATGGCCAGGCTGGTCTTGAACGCCTTACCTCAGGTGATCCACCCACCTCGGCCTCCCAAAGTGCTAGGATTACAGG
>PVKP010044369.1:0-16774 GCA_004027715.1 Plecturocebus donacophilus | reverse complement strand
CTCCAACCTAGGCAACAAAGCAAGACTCTTTCTCAAAAATAAATTAAAGAAAGAAAGAAAGATTAGTTTATCTATATATTTTAATGAATTATAAAGTTGCTATGATATTTAGATTTCATTTAACACAATAGAAGAGTGATATAGAAGAGTTTTACTTTAAATAGAAGAGTTTTACTTTAAAATGTCAGTTTTTACAATACATTGTATCATAGTCTTTGCAACTATTTAAACTTATCTAAAACATCAGGGGTATAAACTTTTTAAATTTACTTTAGGTTTATGGGTAAAAAGGTTGAAAATACTGCTCCATGAGGAAGGAAATAGCATGAACTGAGTTGCAGAGATGACCAACAGCATGATGTATTTGGGAAACCACAGGTAGTTTTAGCATCACTGGGATATAAGGGCACATTGGGTATAGCATAGACAGAGAGTTTGGAGACATAAGGAGTACAGCCATGAAGGGCCTTGTGTGCTACATCTAAAAGATTTGAACTTTATCCAAATGGGTTGCAGACTAAATGAAGGATTTCAATCTGAGGAGAGATGTGATTGCATCTGCAATTTGAAAAGAGCACTTGGATAACATTTCGTATCAAGAATTGAAGAGGAAGCACAGTAGCCAGCGATACCAATTAAAAGTCCACTGCAGAAATTCAGGGTACAATTATGAGGCTCTGGAGCAGAGACAGGTGAAGAAGATGAAACTGATGAGGAAGTGGAATTCCAGAGGCTTTAGCAATTGAATAGCTGTATGAATATAGAGGGGATTGCAGATTTCTGGCTTGCAAATGCAAGAGGAACAAGGTTGAAGAAAGGGATGACGTGTTTAGGAGGAGGTTGACTGGAGAGATCTGTGGGATGGTTGGATTTATGGTTCTCTGAAGCCCAGGAAATGAATCTGAGCAGGAGATATAAATGTGGGAGCTAGAGTCTGATTGTTAATATGTATTATTTTGTGTGATTATTCATAGGAGAAACCTGCGTGTACCTTTTATTTTATGCAAGTTCTCTGTCAGGTTTTAGCATTAATGTTATAATCTCCAGATATAATATTTGAGAGACTTCTTTATCTTTTAAACCCTAGAACAGTTTACACAACATTGAAATTTGCTGCCCCTTAAAAGTTTGGTAGAATTATATGGTCAAACTATCATGCCTGAGTTCTTAAAGAAGCAGCCCTTTGGTGACTTTATTTATTTTACCGAAACAATGTGTTTATGCTCTTATTTCTTCTGGGGTCAGTTTTAGTAAATTATATTTTTCTAAAAATATTTTCATTTTACTCAGATTTTCAAAGATTTTCCTCAGAGTTGAGAAAAGTGTTCTGTCATGATTGTTTTAATTTTTTGTTTTTGTCATTATTTTTCTCTTATCAGTTTTTATTTCATTAATCTGTGTTTCTTCTTTTTTTTTATTATATCAACTAGTAGTTTTCCTTTACGTAAGTATAAAAGAAAGAAAAAGAGAGAGAAAAGGAGAAAGAAAGGAGGGTGGGAGGAAGAAGGAAGGAAGGAAGGAAGGAAGGAAGGAAGGAAGGAAGGAAGGAGCTGAGGAGCTGAGTGGGCACTAACTACTAAACAGACTTTTCTGACTAGTGGGTTGGAAGCTGAGACCTTGGATCTTCACTAAGGGATCCCACGTGTGTTCCCCACTCACAGCTGTGGCAATCTTTCTCCTTCCTCAGTAGGGACAGCCTCTCTCAGAGGCTGCTCCAGAGTACAGTGTGGATCCTTGCGAGATGGAATCAAAGATCTGGGTTTGAAAAAAATAATAAATAAACTTTCAGATTTATTAAGTTTTCTTTTTTCTACTTCATTAATTTCTGTTTTCACATTCATTTTTCTTTTCTTCTATATTCCTTTGGATTATTTTACTGGTTTTTTGTAACATTTTCAGTGGGATGCTTATTTCATGTACTTTCACTGTTTATTTTTTCATTGGTATGAGAACCGATATGGTTTATGATTTCTCCCCTCCAGATCTCATGTTGAAATGTGATCCCTGGTAGGTGTTTGGGCCACAGGGGTTAGCCCCTCATAAATGGATTGGTGCCCTCCCGCGGTAATGAGTGAGTTCTCACTCATGAGTTACCTCTAGATCTGGTTTAAAGGAGCCTGGCATCTCTCTCTTGCTCCCTCTCTCACCATATGATACCCTGGCTCCCCTTTGTTTTCTGCCATGACTAGAAGCTTCCTGAGGCCTTCCCAGAAGCAGATGCCAGCACTATGCTTCCTGTACTGCCTGCAGAACCATAAGCCAAATAAACCTCTTTTCTTTATAAATTATCCAGGCTCAGGTGTTCCTTTATAGCAACACAAACAGACTAACACAAGAACTTAAGGCTTTTAACTTTCATCTCAGCATAGCTTTAGCTGTATTCCTTATGATTTGTAGTGTTTTCATTATCTTTGTTTTCTCAAAATATTGTAATTTTGGTTTGTATTTCCTCTTTAACAAAAAAAAATTGCTTGAGAGAGCTGTGATGGTGATGGTAATGTTTCTAATATCCAGGAGTAAATATCCTTTTGAATTTCATTGTTATTATTAATCTCTTCTTTGTTTCTTTCTTTTTTTCCCATTGCGGAATTTACTGAGGTTTTATTTGAGGGATAATATATGGTCATTTTCTCAAATCTACCATTGTCACTTATATTCACAGGAATAATAGATTAATGTACGTCCATCACATCTATCTTACTACTTTCGTTATTAAGACTTCTACATCTTTGCTTATTTTTTGCCTACTACTACTGTACTTTGATCTTCATTTTCTTTCATATCCTGCAATTTCTGTTTAATAAATGTTGGTGTGTTATTTGTGCACAGATATTCATTACCTTTGTATCAATTGCATACTAGTATTATATAAAGAGCACTAATCTCATTTCATAGTTTTTGGCATTAACTAATATTCATTTGCTATTAAGATTGTGACCTTTCTTGCCTTTTTTGTGTGTGTGTGAAGGGGGTTATTTTTCAAATACACTTTTGCCCATTCTTTTTAGTCTTTGTGAATCATTCTGCCCTAGATGTTTCTCTTGTGTATAGTTTGCTTTGTGATCCAATTTGAAAATCTTTTTCATTTAATAGATTAATTGAACCCATTTACAGTTAGTAATATAACAAATGCAATTGGCCTTTGTTCTGTTATTATTAAATGCATAAGCTCTCCCCTTTCTAAGTTTTGTAGCTTGTGGTCTCTTTATTTTTGCATATTTTCTTCTGTAGAAGGCTTGTGGGAAGGGTAGAGTTAAAGTGGGTTTATTGTCCCTCCCTCTTTGGGGTTGCCTGAGGTAGTTTTGACCCGGCCAGAACTCTTAGAAATATTATTGACTGATCAAATTTACCAATTAAAAGATAAATGAAGGAGTTGCAGGGTTGCTTTGTACTGAAGTATTGCTTTTTATTTTTTGTTTGTTTTTGACAGCTCACATTTTATCTCCTCCCTTGGGTCCTTTCATTTTTACTTGGTAATCTTCCTTCATAGTGGCAATTGATTTCTTAAGGTTTCTTTTTTTTAACTCATGGCAAAATATTGGGTTACAAAGCTTTTCTGGTATTCTTCATCTGATAGGTTTTGCTGACTTTTTAAATTATACCTTTCCATTGACGCTTGGTCAGCTACCTTTTATTTTTCTCAGCATTGAATTAGTTGTATTTTCCCAACTGTCCATGTGCCAGGTGATGGGTACTTTTGCTAAGTTTTTTGTTTGTTCATTTTGGTGTTTTCTGAGGTTTATCATCACTTGCTGTTTACCATGCATTTTCAGCTCCTGTGCTTATTTTGTTTCCTGAAGCCCTAATTTTTGGAAACTTTTATCTGTCTCTAGTTTTGCTAAAATTGTGTTTAATTTTAGCATTAAACACCTCATCTGTTGCTTTCTTATGACATACAGAAGAAAAAGATTACTGATTCACACAAACATGTTTACATTGGAAATCCAGGTGCATTTCTTTTCAGGAAGTCCCTGAGTGGAAACCTAATTATGAGATTCTTATAAAAGAGTTGGATTTCTCTTTGGGAATGGAGCAAAAATGATACATATCTGACCATTTCCTTTCCCCTGAAAATGAGCAGGCATTGTTCTAAATATAAACCAGGCCTTGTTCTTTAAACTACACTAAATGACTGTCTGGAGGAAAAGTGTCCAGCAAATCTGGACTTTTTTTTAACTCATGGCCTACACAGCTGCCCAGGATTGTCACCTGAACCAAGGCACATATTTTTATTATCTTTGAGCTATTAATCAATTTGAGTGTATTTGTTACTTCAACCTAGCATAGCCAAAATAATACATGCCATTGACACAAAGAACAATAAGCCTCTGTTATAGTCGGACTTCTACAGGTCTTTTAACAGGTAGGAAATAGTGTAGACAGGCATTGACTGAGCAAATACCAATTCAGGTCCTGCCTGGCTTTAGAAATGAGTTAGTCCTGGCTTTCAACATTGAAGTGGGTTTCAATGGGAACAAGGAGTCCATTTATTTTCCAAAAGATTAAGCCCAGAACATTTGGGTGGTGTTGCCAATGGGATCAGGAAACTTCCAGGTCAGGAAGTGTCCAGCTGAATGACATCATCAGTTCAAAAAATACAAAACCGTAGCTGGAATTGAGGAACCCACTTGCCTGTGAGTCATTGAGGTGAAACAAAGAAGAGCTGTGGTCAATGGCCGGAGTCAGACAAGGTAGCAGAATCAAGAACCCCAGGGACGGTAGGTCAATATGCAAGTCAAGAAAGCCAGTGATTCGGGCTGCTGGTTCAAATCCCTGCCACATCTCATGCTAATTTGAAATCTTGGGCCACTTATTAATGTCTTGGGGCTGATTTATTTCCTCTATAAAATTTGGATAATAAGGCTATATATCTCAAAATATTTTGTAAAAATTAAATAGCTAAAGGGCTTCAGTGTCTGGCACATAGTAATAAGTCAGTAAATGGTGACCGCATTTTATTAAGCTGAATGAGAAGGATGATGGAGTAATCTGGGGGGAATCAGGATCCAGCACAAACCGAAATCTGACCAAAAAAGGTTGAGAACCAGGGTTTTGCTCAATACAGAGATTCCATTTGAAGCTGTGGCCTTTGACATTTGGTCTTGTCCTGCCTGGATAAGGGTCCAAGTGTGGAGTAACTGCATTATGCCACTTTCTCTACAAGCCTCTGTGATTCACCAAGTGGCCAGCACTGGCCAGACAGCATATAGTAGTATCCTGGCCACTCACATGGGGGAGAGGTTAACAGCAGGAATCACTCATCTGTTAGGAAGGGCACCCTAAGACCCCCAGCCCTTCAGGGGAACACTAGGCAGTTTCAATTCATTGAGGTTTACTTGGAAATAAGGAATGAGAAGTAGAGTTTGCATGGGTGTCAGAATCTCAAGTGCTCTGAACATCAGCTGTGTCACTTTTAGGTAGATCTCTAAACCTTATTTTTTTTTCTCATCTGTAAGCTACTATTGCATTATGGCTAAACAAGATAATATGTGATCTTATAAAATACCTAACAGGGCATAGCAAAGTAAATCTTTAACACGTGTCAATGGAAGTGGGAAAATGGTATTAAAGGATCTGTGGCGACGGGTAAGTGGCTGGATGAGAACAATTCAGTTTTTTTCTAAAAACAACAGTTGGAAGCATTGTCAGTTGTACCTGAACACTTAACAATGTCCATTGCATGGTGAGTTTGTTCTGGTGCTGTTGAGGACCTTTGAACTCATGGACAAGTGGATGCTCCATCCGGTTGGGCCACTCTTGGAGCCATTGTGCTTTAGGGACTGCTCCCCTGAGTTCTTGTCTCCCATTCCCTCAGCATTATCCCCTCGTCCCCAAAGACACCATATGTCCCCAGGAACCTTATGGGCTCCATCAGGTTCAGACAGTGATACAGCAGAGCAACATCAAAAAGCTCCACGATAGAAATCCTTTACATCAGAGTAAGGAAGCAAAGCCAGGGAGGTCAGAGTGAGTAGCAGGAATGAGTGGATTCTATATGGAACATGATTTTGACTATGAACTCACCTGCCTGTGAGTACAGACATTGACTTCAAGTCCCCAACCTGTGAAGAGAGGAATTTGAAGTCCTCAAAATATCCCTAAGTTGTTTTTGGGTGTTCACAGTGAGGCTGACAAATCAGCCCATCCCAGTAATTACCACTGAAGTCCACCTTTTCTTCTCCTCAAGCTGACATTCACTGTCTGTAAAGGCAAGACGAGTCTCTTGTCTCATCCAGGCCCCTGTCACTCCCACTTGCTGAAGATCTAGAGATAGAACCTTCTGGATTTTTTACATACATCCAGGAAATAGGTTTTCAATGGTGTCCAGAGCAGAATGTCCCAAATCCCCACGTTACCTACAGTTATTTAAAGAGCCAGTAAAGGACAGATGCTCCTATGTTGACAGCCTCCCTTTTCACCCTCTCTCCAGCAGTCTCACCTTTTCTTCATAAATGTTAGGAGCAAGGAGAGCAGTTTGTTTGAAGCAGGAGGCTGTCTTGATTGCTCCAAACCCATTTTAGCTAGTGAGCCCTAGGTGTGTTGTCCCAGTGACATGGAAGAGAAGCGGAGGTGACTAAAGAAGGCAACACTGACCATGGCAGGGCTCCAAGCTCTCAGACGCTCATTCAGGATTTATGCATGTATACAACCCCAAAAGCCCTGCTTTCTGCGTTCCTCACTTGATACCACCCAATTCCCACCTCCATCACGCTGTCCTCTGGACCATCCCACGGTGCTGCTCACTTCTTGCTAGCATCAGGCTTCCCTGCCGCCTCCTCTGGGGAAAGTGATTTGACCGCCTAGTTGTGCATGTTCAGTGCTGTGCTGTCCTGTGTTGATGACAGATCTGTTGTTAGTTGGTTTCTTTCCAATTTTGTGTAAACCATAGTATGTGTGTAAAATGCGGACTTTGCAAATAAACATGTTATTATAGGCACTAGCTGGTGTTAAACTGGCCATATTTTTTCACTTCTTATACATTTAGTTCCTATAGACATCAACTGGGATTGTACTGACCTGTTTTTCTACTTGATTTTTGTATATTTGATTGTTTTAGTGTATGTTTTTCCTTAGGTATTCATGGTCAGATTTACCCCTCGGCATTTTACTTTCTTTCTTCATGTATTTCCTTTACTTCATTTTTAAATCTCTTCAGGAGAAGAAGTTACAATCTAAATTTTTGTGGAGTATTGTCCCTTTACTTTATATTTCTCCTATTACTTTTTTTAAACTAACTTTGATACTTCTCCTTCACCAACTTACTGTTTTTCTCTTTAATAGTGACCACTTGTTTTGTTTATCATTGTCTGACATCTATAAGATTTTCTTCCCTAACATTTTCTGACATCTATAAGATTTTCTTCCCTTATTGTGAGTCATAGTGATCCCTGCTGAGGGTAGAGAAGCTGGTTCTGCTTTGCCACCTGAGGCACACAGACACATGGTAATAAAAATAGCATAGAATGAGGCTGCAGAGCCCCCTGCACAGAAAAAAGCACTGTTGGATAAATGGCCATAAACAACATGACATAACTTGCAATAGTGCCCAGACACTACTAGCTGATGAAACTCAGCGTGGCTTTCATGGGAAGAGGCAGGCGTACTCTGTGTAGCTGCTGCTGGCAGACTAAGGAAGAAGTGTGACTTACAACCCTGATTCTCTCCAATAGGCTTGCATTATTTTCTAGCAAATGAACCACATTTCATGAAGATCTTTGATACTGTGATAATGTCCTGCGATACTCACTTCTGACTGTTTTGTCTCCTCACAGAAAAAAAACAACACCCTGCATTTTCAAACTGTTGGTTATAAATTCTCAAGTGTAGACCTCACATAATTGGGATTTCTCAATACCCAGTCTTTTCAGTAAACAACATCAGAAATTCAGGTGCGTTTTTCAGGCAATTTTATTTCATCTTCTTTTTTGCATCCTATGGACTTATGACTCTCTGATGCCCTAATGCAACCTTGCTTTCCCTCAACATCTAGAATTCACAGACTAATTCTGATTATTTTCCCTAGCTCGAGGCACGGAATCAACTATCCTTCCAATGGGCAGTGGTTTCTCTTTTCAGAGAATTATTTTAGAAGCCACTGGCACTGGGTCTACAAATAAGCTTGTTCCACATTCCAACTGGGATTTGTCAGGGTGGCAGCAAAAATATCTGAGAGCATAAATCACTGCAGGGACAGAACAGATAAAGTCCCCTTTTAAAAAATGTCCATGGGTTCTTACTGACATTTCTAATTTACTTCTATTTTAATATGTTCTTTGCCTTACTCTAATAAAAAGTTTATAAATTCATTTTATTCAACTTTTGAGCAACTAATTTTTCTTGTTTTCATTAATGTTAACAATCACAAAGAGCTATATATTGTCACGCCAAATCACAAGTATAATTTCAGTGCCACCCCCCGAAAATTCAGGCAGTTCATATCTTCTCTTCTTTCTTGACCCTCAGTTCAGCCATCCTGAAACCAGGTTTACAGTGTGTGGGTCCCATCAATTCTTTGATCAGCATCACGTTAGCACCAGTATCTGAAAGGAGGAAGCCCCAGCCTCCATCTACGTGAACACCAAAGAAACTAAGAGCTCAGAACACTTAGTATGATACATAGATACCCTGTTTGCTTAATACAAGATAGTAATAGGCCAGGCGCAGTGGCTCATGCCTGTAATCCCAACACTTTGGGAGGCCGAAGCAGGTGGATCACCTGAGGTCAGGAGTTCGAGACCAGCCTGGCCAACATGGTGAAATCCCATCTCTACTACAATACAAAAAATTAGCTGGGCATGGTGGTGGGTGCCTGTAATCCCAGCTACTTGGGAAGCTGAGGCAGGAGAACTGCTTGAACCCAGGAGGCAGAGGTTGCAGTGAGCTGAGGTCACACACCATTGCACTACAGCCTGGGCAAAGAGTAAAACTCCATCTCAAAAAACAAAAAAAAAAAGACAATAAAAGGTAATTCTAGACAAATGCTACTTTTCAAAGTCACAAAAATATTATTTGTCAATTTTCTCCATTTGAGGTTCCCAGTTTGAATTTAGTTTATATTCCCTTTATATTTTTTTCTCTCACTAGTGCCTTTGTATATTTATGGAGCAGAAATTTTAGTAGTAAACTATAACTTCACAAAGGGCCATGGATACATACAGTGGTGCACTGATGCTGGCTTGTGCCAGTTGACAAGAGTAAATTGTATGCTTCTCTTCTCAATTCTGCATCAAATTTGCCAATTAAAAGATAAATGGTAAACTCCAGAGACATCATGTTCATAGCTTGAAATACGCATTGTAGGCCAGGTGTGGTGGCTCACGCCTATAATCCCAAAACTTTGGGAGGCCAAGGCAGATGGATCACCTGAGGTCCAGAGTTCAAGACCAGCCTGGCCAATATGGCGAAACCCTGTCTCTATTAAAACTACAAAATTAGCGAGGCATGATGGTGGGCACCTGTAATCCCAGCTACTCAGGAGGGAGGCTGAGGCAGAAGAATCACTTGAACCTGGGAGGTGGAGACTGCAGTGAGCCAAGGTCACGCCATTGCATTTCAGCCTGGGCAACAAGAGTGAAACTCCATCTCAAAAAAAAAAAAAAAAAAAAAAAAAAAAAAAAAAAAAAAAAAAAAAAAAAAAAAAAAAAAAAGAAAGAAAGAAAAAAAGAAATCTGCATTGTAGAAATATTTACACTATGGAAATTAGCAATCTCTATAAATTAGGACTTTTTACCCAGAGACCCAGTTGTTGGGTATTTACAAGGATAACTTTGTTTTCCCAAAATTTTTCCCAAAACCAGGCAAAACTTCAGAACATAAAATCAGTTACCATTCAGAATTATCAGTCATATGCCAGACATTATGGTTGAAAATTCCCACTCAAAAAGTTTACACAGAGTAGCTTTTGGAACTTTATGTAATTTTTGCAATATTTACTGGTAGTGTGCCTCAGAACCAATCCTTAAAAGACAAAAAGAAAACTGGATTTTAGCACCTTTTAGTTATAATATCCAAGGCACATTACATTTAGCTATCCACTCATTTCAAGTAATTGTCAGATAGTTTTGATTCATCCCCAGAAGGTTTTATTTCCACAACAGACAAACAGAGAATTCAGTAGTTTCTTGTCATTTACCTTTCTGCACTAACATCTAACTTTTTGCATGAATTAATATGCACTATACTCTCACCTCCACAATCATTCCATAGTAAATGTATGTTTTCTGGATGATGTGGAAGAGAGAGCCCAGCAAGCGCTGACTATGGGCCTAGCTTTGCCAAAATCTAAAACAGGCCAAAGGGATATTAAATTTCTTATTAGGTGTGGGTTGGGCTGGGCCAGTAATTTGTTCTCATTTACAGTGGTCTGGTGTATGTTTCACCACCACCACCACCCTGCACCTCACCGTGTTATTCCCAGGAATGTAATGGCCTCAGATATTCCATCATTGGAAATGCTTCATAGTAGAGGTTACCATTTTGTTGTTTATTTAGCACCTGAATTTAGGCAAGAGAAACATTTCTACCTGAAGATTCCATCCAGTCAAATTTTCCTGCCTTTTTATTGGAATTTCCACAGATAGCCATGGTATCCCCAAGCAAGGAAGCCAGGACACTCTGCCCTCACCTTCTAGCTGCCTTGGGACAGTACTTGCCTGATTCCTCTTCCTGGGGTCAAGGCACTCCGAGCTGTATTTCACCTGGATCTATCACTCTTCCTCCCTAATCTGTGGCATTCTCTCTCATCCTAGCCCCATAACTTGAACAAGACTTTGTCTGACATTGCCGCCATATTTTTACTTGCCTCTTAAACTTGGCTAGGAATGGTTGTGCTCACTCAAGGGCACAGAGCCATGGCCTTGTTGGATCTTTTGGCATCTGACTGTGCTTGGCCACAGCAGTTCCTAGCACAAGATGGTTCCTAATGCTCTTTATTTCCTGTAATCTGAGCTTCCCTCTACCCTAGTACTGTCCATTTTACATCCCTCCACATTCTGCAACATTCTATTTTCTTCTGCATTTTCTTACATATTACTAAAGGAGGGTTTGGGTGGAAGGATGTATTTCAACTCTTCCCCACTTTTCTCCATGTCAGAAATCATCTGAAGCCACAAGAACAAGACCAGATCCAAAATTGAACCCAAACAAGTATTTTTGTTTTCTAAGATGTATAACCTTGAAGATACCCCAGGTTTTCATGTATATTCTCCCTCTCTCTTCAAACAAATATGTCCACCTAATATTGTTAACCATTTATAGATAGCTTTTACTTTCTGTTATTTCTTCAAACCAGGAGTTATTTAAATTTTGTTTTTCCTGAAAGGATAGTTTTATTTTTGGGATACCCTTTTACTTTGTTGTCATTTTTATTCTATTGCATTATAAGGAAAGTGTGAGACCTTATGCTTCTGCTTATTGGGCAATATGCAATATACTATTGTGTTTTGTTAAAATTTATGCATAGTACATTAAATTACATTTGCCATCTACTATTTGCTTTTTATGTCATTTTGTGCTCTAAATTTATCTGTCTAATGTGTGTATATCTGATTTGTTTTAACTATTTAAGATTTTTATTTATGAATATACTACAGGTGATTCACTCAGTTTATTGGTGGACACTTTGGTTAAAATTTTTTTAACTCTCTCTCCTCTTTTTAATGCCAAACAATGATTCATTGAACAGATTTATGTGTGTCTCCTTTTTCTGTGAATTCAAGTTTTCTCTAGGATGGGTACCTACAATTATAATTGCTTCATCACAGGTTATACAATTTCCTCCTTTGCTAGTATCCCCAGATTGCAATTTGAAGGTGTCATAATAGTTTATAAATTCTCATCAGTAGCTTATGAGAATTTTCCCCACATCTTTGCCAATACTTGATTTTTTTTTTTATTTTTGCCATTTTGATGGTTGTGCAACATCTTTTTTTTTCCACATGTCCCTGAAGAAAGACATATATCTTCCGATTGAAGAAACTTGAGTCCTGAGCAGAATGAATAAAAATAAATCTATACTTAGTGACATTACAGTGAAACTTCAGAACACCAAAGGCAAAGAGAACAATCTTAAAAACAAGGAGAAAACACAATTTACTTACCATGGAAGAATAAGCAGACTGACATCAGATCTCTCAGTGGCAATTATAGAGGTCAGAAGACAATGAGATGGCATCTTCAAAGTGCTAATGGGCAGGAAAACCTGTCAAACTACAATTCTATATAAAGCTGTTCAACCTACAGTAATTCCCCTAGTGGTTATATCTGAGCACCCCCAATTGGCTTCTCTCCTTTCTTCACAAATAGATATCGCTCCTTGACCAAAAAAGGTGGGTAGGTGTCTGAAGGATGGCAATCCCGTTCCCTCCCCATCTTTATGATATCCCCTCAGAAAACATATTTTCATCTAGGTGCTAAGGCTTTAGGTTAAAATTTTTTTAATGTTTTTAAAATTTTCTTTCCTTTTTTTTTTTTCTTAGCCATCAGGACTCTGCAGGAATAAATTAAAACTTTAATTTCCCTCAGTTTGTACAATTGCACTGTGGGGAAGGCAAGTCAGTCATTAATTAAGAAACTGAGGCACAGATGGGTTAAATGACTTTCCCAAACTCATACAGCTAGTAAGAAATAAAATCATGTCCCAGCCCAGTTTTTGTTACATAACTCTATGCTCTTTCCAAGATTACAGTGTTCTTGCCCATTTTTCCTGACACTTTCTTTGAGCCAGTACTTTCAAAATGCCAACAACTGGAAGGTGTGTTAATGTACTAAATTTGCTCTTGTGGGAAGATATTAAAATTTAGTAAAATAGTCAAGATTTAGGCCATAAGTTAAGAAGAAATATCAAGAAATTCAGTGTATGTTTACAAATAATGTTTTTAAAAATCAAAATATGTATCAGATTATACTAATCTCTATACTATTTTGGGAGGCTAATATACTCCAATTAAATCTTACTTTATAAATATTAATTACAGATAAGCCTATATAAAAATACCCATAGAAATATTGCTCAGGGCAGAGGAAAAATGATTTGTAATATCCAAGGATTTTAGATTAGTTGATTATTGTTCTGTGAAAGCCAATTTTTCATTAGCTTAAGTAGGACCAGGCACCTTGATCATGAGAGTTACTCTGTGGAATAGTGGCAAGGGTTCTTGTGGAAGATCTGACTTGTATCAATCGTCTATTTCTAGATACTCTGAATAATGAAAGCAGAGGACTGCAGTGCATCCAAAATTCACTAGTCACAGCAGAAGGACTCTGCCCATTTCTTTTGCTCCAAATGGATGACATTAGTTTGCACTTGGTCCTAGGCTAGCACAGGGTCTCTGGCTGCAGCCCCTCAAGTGCTTTATTCCCCACTAGGGACCAGGGCATGTAAGAAAGTCATATTTTTGCCTAAATCAAAGATATAATTCTTGAATAACTAATTGAGCTGGAGGGCAAAAACAACCTGAAAGTTTTAGAAAAGGGGTTGACAACTTACTGCAAATCTTATAGCATATGGAACCTTTTGTGTAAAAGTTGACACTGTGTGCATCTTAAGGAAGAGTTATTTATTTTTATAATAATTACTTTCTTGCTATTAATCTTTTAAAAATGAATTACAAAAATGGGACATTTCTAGGCAAAGTCTGCTTATTGTAGTAGAGTAGAAATGAAACCAAGTCTATACTCTGCCAAATCAATAGCATCATGGCTTAAAAAGTAGATCAGAAGGGGATTTAAGGCCATGCTTTCAAAACTGTTTCCACACATTCCAGGAAACAACACTTGTCCATATCATATAATTGGGGGGAGAAATGAGGAACAACATCAAGGTGTAAAGCCATGGTTCTTGCTCTTATGAGGTTTACATTCTAGTGGTGGGGGCAAGTAATTAACAAGTACGCAAGTAAGTGTAAGAGCAAATGCAAATAGTAAATAGTGCCATATGAATAAGCAACTTTTTTTTGTTTCACTGTATGAGTGCTATCTACATGCAAGCTTTATGCTAATTGACTGATTTTTTTTAATTGTCTTCACTTGTAAAATAAAGCTTAGAGACCTTCAATCCTTTGTCAAAGCTCACACAAGTAATAACCCTGAAACAGGAAATCCACAACAGGGATGTGTTTCCAGGTTCCTCACGCTGAACCTTACATATCACCTCTCCCAATGACAGAGAAGCAATAGCAGCTGTGGTCAACTCCTATTTCTGGTGAGAATGTGAGAACTAGCCTGATCCCATACCTTTAGTCCAGACACACCCTACTCCCATACCCACTCACCACCACAAGACCATCAACCAATTAAAGTGAGCACTTGTCAACACAGGTTATGTGTAGTGTACTTGTGATTCTTGGCATCAAGCCCCATGTGGGTGGAAGAGATGGCAGCATAAGAGGAGAAGATGGTATTATACACTTAGGTGTGCTCGCCTATGCTCTGAGGTAGTTGCAAGAGTTTTGGCATCAAAAGTTACTGTTTGGATCCCCGGCTTTTTAGTTGGAATTTTCATTTTTGAGTCTTTATATTCTCAGTAAAACCCTAAATGACTTTATCTTTAATACTATTTCATTATTTACTCAGTCAGCAAATATTGACCCTGTTGGCCAGTAACACTTGTAATGAGTGGACTTGCCCATGAGCTTGGGAGCAGACACTTTTATTTTTATCTTTTAAATATGTTACAAATATATAACATATTTAAAAGATAAAATATATGCTGCAGTGTTTAGTACTGCAGGGTTCCATGAAAGGTGGGCACTGAAAGAAAAAGCATTAAGAGTGAAGAGCAAAAGTTGCTTAGTCCCTTAAAAAACTTTAATCAGGAGGCTCAGATTTTAAAACAAAATAAATTCTATATTCACATACACACATAAGCCTGATTTTTCCCCTGTATAAATAATGTTCTGGTATAACCGACCTGGCTGTTGCATTCTCTGTATGAGAACGTCACTATATAACATTGACCTAAATTAGTTCTATCCTAATGGTACCTTAATGTTTAGAATACAGAGCTGCCTGGACAGGCGTGTAGCTCACGCCTGTAATCCCAGCATTTTGGGAGGCTGAGGCGGGAGGATTAACTTGAGGCTAGGAGTTCAAGGCGACCTTGACTAACATGGTGAATCCCTACCTCTACTAAAAATACAAAAAATTAGTTGAGTGTAGTGGCATGCACCCATAATCCCAGCTACTCGGGAGCTGAGGCATGAGAATTGTTTCAGTCTGGGAGGCAGAGGCTGTAGTGAGCCAAGATTGTGCCACTGCACTCCAGCCTGAGCAACAAAGCAAGACTCTGTTCCAGAAAAAGAAAAAAAAATGGAGAGAGAGAGAGAGAGAGAGAGAGGAGAGCTAACTTGAGAAGCAGAAGCAGCTTTATAAAGCCTTATTGGGTGAGATATGTACATTAAAGTTTTTTCATTTTCACAAGTACTTGAGTTTTACAAGTCATAAGGGAGAAGAAATTAGTGTGAATTGCCAGCCAAACCTCTTGCATGTGTAAGGACCATCCTGAGGTTTACTATATATCAGGAGCCATGACCTCCTGTCAGCGTAATTTTGAGCAAGGAGACATAGGGAACTGAAGGGAAGAAATTCACCTCTCCCAAAACACAAGCAGCGGCAGAAAGAAGAAAGCTACAAGAAGTAAAAAGATCAATCTCTCTCTTTCCTCTTTCTCTTCTCTCTCTCTCTCACTCACTCTCTATCACACACACACACACACACACACACACACACACACACACACACACACTCATGAACACATTTGATACTTTGGCACCAGATGCTCCCTCCTCCTTCTCTGGACTGCAGAAATTCTCTTATTAGTACCCCAAGAGCTCACCAAAAAGAAACTTAGACCAGAAGAGGAAAAGTGTCACATGAGAAGCTGTGTTCAAGTATTAACTGACAAGTATTTACTGAGGACTTTTGAAGACTTAATGCAAGTAATAGTAAGTTAAAATTGTAGTTGAACACAAGTTAAGGAAGCAGATTCAGCAGTGATAGAACTAATCCAACATAATCTAATGTAACTGTGTCACCATGGCATTTGGGAATTAGAGAGACTGGGAGAAAGAATGCACCTGGCTGTGGGTCAGCACCCTTACCAGGCGTCATTGCTGGTGGCTTGATGGTGGGAAACTGCGTAAGTCAGAGCAGGGCTGGTTTGGGAAGAATCAGAGTTAACAGCCAGGGACAAAATCTGGAGAGAGAAAGCATGAAGGGGGTATAAGTCCAGAGCAATAAAAATATAGAAAGGTTGTTAAGTAGCTCTGCTACAAATCTATCAACCAAGATCTGCAAATTTAAGTTGTAAAAAAAAAAAAAAAGTTATTGTGATCGGAGACGTGTGTGCATTGAGGAGAAGAAAGAGATGGAAGATAGGAGTTAGAAGAAGAGAAAGAGGTGGCAGTACAGATTGTTTGGAGGGGTAGGTGGAGGCTGCAGTAAATACAAGGCTGTGGCCTCTTTCTGCCCCTAACTGCTCCTGCCCCACCCCCTACCTACTGAGGTAGTGAGCAGATCAGATAAGATCTCAAGTCTCAGAAAGAAGCTGTGGTTTAGGAAAACAATGCAGTTGTAGTTATGAATAAATATACTAGATAGCTGAAACCACGTGATCTTGATCTTTGAGAGGAGAAAACTCATAGAAAAGGAAATGAACTAGATGCTTTGAAAATAAAGGGTTAACTGGCAGATTACCGTGGTAGGAAGATGAAAAGTTAGGGTCATCAGACAATGCCAAAATCCACATTAACAAGAACTGGAAAAAAAAAAAAAAAAA
>PVKP010044368.1:0-16754 GCA_004027715.1 Plecturocebus donacophilus | reverse complement strand
GCTCGGTCCTGGACTTTTTATGTTGGTGATTTTTAAATTACTATTTCAATCTTGCTGCTTGTTATTGGTCTGTTTTGGGTATCTAATTCTTCCTGATTTATGCTAGGAGGGTAGTATCTTTCTAGGAATTTATCCATCTCCTCTTGGTTTTATAGTTTATGGACGTAAAGGTGTTCATAGTAGCCTCGAATGATCTTTTGTATTTCTGTGGTGTCAGTTGTAACAACTCCCATTTCATTTCTTATTGAGATTATTTGGATTTTTTCTCTTATTTTCTTGGTTAATTTTGCTAATGGTCTAACAGTTTTATTCATCTTTTCCAAGAATCAGGTTTTTGTTTCATTTATCTTTTGTACTTTTTTGTTTGTTTCCATTTCATTTAGTTCTGCTCTGATCTTGGTTATTTCCTTTCTTCTGCTGGGATTGGGTTTGGTTTGTTCTTGTTTCTCTCGTTCCTTGAGGTGTGACCTTAGATTGTCTGTTTGTGCTCTTTCAGACTTTTTGATGTAGGTGTTTATGACTATGAACTTTCCTTATAGCACTGCCTTTGCTGTATTCCAAAAATTTTGATAGTTTGTGTCACTATTTTCATTCAGTTCAAATAGTTTTTTGATTTCCATCTTGATTTCATGATCATTGAGGAGCAGGTTATTGGATTTCTGTGTATTTGCATGATTTTGAAGATTCCTTTTGGAGTTGATTTCCAGTCTTACTCCACTGTGGTCTGAGAGAGTGCTTGATATAATTTCAATTTTCTTAAATTTATTGAGGCTTGTTTTGTGGCCTACCCTGTGGTCTGTCTTGGAGAAAGTTCCATGCACTGTTGAATAGAATGTATATTCTGTGGTTGTTGGATGGAATGTTCTGTATGTATCTGTTAAGTCCATTTGTTCCAGGGTATACTTTAAATCCATTGTTTCTTTGTTGACTTTCTGTCTTGTTGACCTGTCTAGTGCTGTGAGTGGAGTATTGAAGTCCTCCAGCACTATTGTGTTGCTATCTATCTCATTTCTTAGGTCTATTAGAAATGGTTTTATAAATTTTGGAACTCCAGTGTTAGGTGCATATACGTTTAGGATTGTGATATTTTTCTGCTGGACAAGGCCTTTTATCATTATGTTATTGTCATTCTTTGTCTTTTTAAACTGCTGTTGCTTTAAAGTTTGTTTTGTCTAACATTGTAGGGCTGATGGCCCACAGGGTCGTGGGGTGTCCCTTATGCTGTGCTGAGGCACAGGATCCGAGCAATAAAGAGACAGGACACAGAAGTACAAGAAAAATGCAGCTGGACTCGGGGCCACGCCACGTATGAGTGGAGTCAGGCGAGGCCTGGAATGTCCAGAAGCATCAGTAGTTATTGTGTATAGGTTAGGGGAGGGCAGTCAGTGCAGTCATCTTTAAGGATAGCGATAGGCTCGTGAGCAATAAAATAAGGGGTCCACCCCCATTAGGTCACCAGGGCATGGAGGTGGACAGTGCGCAGCAAGGGGTCCATTCCCATTAGGTCATCGAGGCAAGGGCCATGTCCAGTGAGGGGTCCACCCCATTAGGTCACCAAGGCATGGAGGTGGGCCGTGCTCAGTGAGGAGGGTGCAGTGTGCAATACCTCTATCTAGGGCAAGCTACTAAGATTTACAGAGGATGCTTTAGGTCATACAGCAGAGATAGAGCGGTCAGGGTCTACGCCACCTGCTGGCAGCTTCCAGTGAGTTCTATAGGGGAATGCTTTCGAGCAGCACAGTAGCGAGAGCTGGTAAAGTTCACAGTCACCAAGGTGGATTGCCGGTCTGAGGGCAGCCCTCCACGAGAACTGGAGCAAGGTCCTACAGCTCCTTTATCAGGAGGAGTGGCTCCCGCCCCAAGCCTGCCTTACAGTGGGCATTTTTATGATACTGAACGCTGCCGCCTGGGCCCTGGATTCTTGTCCTGGTATAACTGTTTTCCCTTAAATCATGCTCTGCACTGTGTCTGCTCCAGACATTCCTCCAACTATAAGCTGCTTATTCCTTAATTCATGCTCTGTAGGGCATCTACTCTAGGCATTCCTCCAATTATAAACTAAGATATATATATAATATGGAAATAACTGAGTAATAACACTAAAAACTGTATTCTATATAGTTTATATAAACAGTATATTCTCCAGGCCTTAATTGTGCCAGGATTCTGCTTAGCTCTCCTTCCTCAGTACCTATATGGGGGGGTTACCCACAAATATAAGTATAGCTACTCCTGGGCCAGGCACGGTGGCTCCTGCCTGTAATCCCAGCACTTTAGGAGGCTGAGGTGTGTGGATCACTTGAGGTCAGGAGACCAGCCTGGCCAACATGGTGAAACCCTGTTTCTACTAAAAATAAAAAAATTAACCAGATGTGCTGGCACATGCCTGTAGTTCCAGCTACTTGGGAAACTGAGGCAGGAGAATCCCTTGAACCCAGGAGGCAGAGGTTGCAGTGAGCTGAGATAGCGCCATTGCACTTTAGCCTAGGCTACAAGAGTGAAACTCCATCTCAAAGGAAAGGAAGAATAGTTACTCTTGCTTGTTTTTGGTGTCCATTTGCGTAAAATGTCTTTTTTCACCCCTTTACCTTAAGTTTATGTGAGTCCTTATGTGTTAGGTGAGTCTTGAAGGCAGAAGATGATTGGTGAATTCTGTTCCATTCTGCAATTCTGTATCTTTTAAGTGGAGCATTTAGGCCATTTACATTTGATGTTGGTATTGAGATGTGAGGTGCCATTCCATTCATTGTGCTATTTGTTGCCTGTATACCTTGGTTTTTTGGGTTTTGTTTTTAAATTTATTTTTATTTTGTATGTCCCGTGAGATTTATAATTTAAAGAGGTTGTTTTGATGTGTTTCCCGGATTTGTTTCAAGATTTGGAGCTTCTTTTAGCAGATCTTGTGCTGGCTTCATAGTGGCAAATTCTCCCAGTATTTGTT
The DNA here is from genome assembly GCA_004027715.1 of Plecturocebus donacophilus. Classification (NCBI taxonomy): domain Eukaryota; kingdom Metazoa; phylum Chordata; class Mammalia; order Primates; family Pitheciidae; genus Plecturocebus; species Plecturocebus donacophilus. The sequence continues at coordinate 13,813 of PVKP010044368.1, read as the reverse complement.
TGTCTGAAAAAGACTGTATCTTCCCTTCATATATGAAGCTTAGTTTCCCTGGATATAAAATTCTTGGCTAATAATTGTTTTGTTTTAGGAGACTGAAGATAGGGCTCCAGTCACTTCTAGCTTGTAGGGTTCCTGCTGAGAAATCTGCTGTTAATCTGATAGGTTACCTGGTGCTTCGGTCTCACAGCTCTTAAGATTCTTTACTTCGTCTTAACTTTAGATAACCTGATGACAATGTGCCTAGGTGATGATCTTTTCATGATGAATTTCCCAGGTGTTCTTTGTGCTTCTTGTATTTGGATGTCTAGGTCTCTAGCAAGGTCAAGGAAATTTTCCTCAATTATTCCTTCAAATATGTTTTCAAGCTTTCAGATTTCTCTTCTTCCTCAGGAATGCCAGTTATTCTTAGGTTTGGTCATTTAACATAATCCCAGACTTGGAGGCTTTGTTCATATTTCCTATTTGTTTTTCTTTGTCTTTGTTGGATTGGGTCAAACTGAAGACCTAGTCTTTGAGTTCTAAATTTCTTTATTCTACTTGTTTGATTTATTGCTGACACTTTCCAAACCATTTGCATTTCTATAAGTAAATACCAACACAGTATTTGGGGTGTCTCCTGGGTGCTGCAGGAGCAATCTGCTTCCTTCATGGGGTCTGTGGGTTCTCTGAGGTTTCATGATTTATTTCTGTAGTCGTTCTGGAGCAAGAATTCACGATGCGAGCCTCCGCATGCTGCTCTGTTTGTCCAAGTCGGAGCTGCAATCTAGTTCTGACTTCCATTTGCCATGATCCTGAGTTTTCCTTTTATCTTAGTAATTTTGGGAGCCCAAGATGTTTTCCTTTCACATCCACCTAGCACAGTTCTATTGATGACAACAGGGTTGTCAACTCTCTACTTCAAAAATCAGGAAGTGCTGTGTCCATAGCTGGATTCCCAGGGTCTTCCTGTAGCAGAAATCAAAGGAAGACAGTGAACTTCTGGGACTCAGAGGAGCAGATCTGTAGAGGTGGGGAGCAGTATTAGTTCTAAGGCTTGTTCTTTGTGATGTCTTATAGTCTGTGGGATTGTGGGGAAGCCTGGCTTGCTGACAAACCAACTGGAGCCTCAGAAGACTCCGAGGCAGATTAGTAATAACCAGTCCCTGACATCTTCTGTGAAGCTGGGGTGAGAGCAGACAGGTTCCTTCAGCTGTGTGGAAACTTGGTTCTGTAGGAAGCATATAAAAGGGCTGGCAAGAATTGCTGCAGTTAGAGGATGGTAATGTCAATTAGGAATGGAATTCCACCTGATGCTTTCTGAGTTGGCCTTCAAACTGCCAGCTTTCTAATTTCTACCTCCCCCGCCCTCCTGTTTTCTCTACGGCTGCAAAAGGACAGTTTGCTTAAGGATCTTGATACAAGGTGCAGGAAAATAGATGGTCATGAGGAAAGCAGCTGAGGACTCCTTCCCTATCATTTGCAGCTACTTTATCTGCAGAAAGGGTGGACTCAGGTCTTGTCCCCCCTTCTGGTATTAAATTCTTCCTATTCTTAGGCCCTTTCTGTCCTTCTTTGCCTCATATCCTCTGTCTCCTTTTCCCAAATTCACTCATGCACATGGAAAGAAGATGCTAAATGCTTCCCATTTAAATGCTGTACAGAAAGCAATCTGTTTTGTGTTTCCTGTGTGCCAGGCACCATGTTAATGCATTTTACACATATTTAATTTCAACCATATAATTGTCCTATGACGTGGGTATCTTGTTCCCATTTTTCACAGAACCAAATTTGCCATCAGTAGGCTCAGGGAGAGTACCTGGTATCCCAGCAGCCGCTTGGCCTCATTCTACAGTTAAGCAAGGCTTTGGTACACTCTTTAGAATTTAGTTAGTAACTCTTTCAAATGCAGATGATGTTTTTCAGTGAATAACTACATTGTGTTAGGTCTGACTGGAGAGGAAGAAAGGGCTCTAGTAAAATGATATCTACTTTCATAGTGACTTTTGCCAAGATTGTGGCAGGAAGAGGTGGCATTGTCTCACTGAGGTATCTGCAGTACAAGGTGGCATTGACCTCATTTTTACTCTTAAAACAGGTGCAACTTGCTGTGAGCAGCCTGGGCTGTTCTTATCTCTATAGTTTGCCCTGTTAGACTTGTGCTGAGTCTGGTTTGGAACTCCAGAATTCAGAGGAAATAGGAAATTATTCAAACCAAACTTAAAAAGTTAGAAAATGAGGCTTATGTGAAAAGGGCAATGGAATTGGGATTTTCACTTTAGGGGAAAACAGAAGTGACCTAATAGTGCCTTTTATGTACCTGAAGTCTCAATATGTGACAAGTGGTAATTAGGAATAAGAATAGGATTGACCTATCCGTATCCTCAGCATGGACAGGGACAGCAATCTCATTCCTGGATATACACCCAAAGGAAAATAATTTGTTCTACCAAAAAGACACATGCACTTGTATGTTCATCGCAGCACTATTCACAATAGCAAAGACATGGAATCAACCTAGGTGCCCATCAACAGTAGGCTGGGGAGAAAAAGTGCAGTACGTATAAAGCAGGGAATACTATGCATCCATAAAAAGAGTGAAATCATGTCCTCTGCAGCAAAGTAGAGGCAGCTGGAGGCCATTGTCCTAAGCTAATTAACACAGGAACAGAAAACCACATACTGCATGTTCTCACTTATGAGTGAGAACTAAACATTGAGACATGGACCCAAAGATGAGAACAATAAGCACTGGGGCCGACCAGAGGGGGACAGGTGGCAGGGAGGTGAGGGTTGAAAAACTACTGGGTACTATACTAACTACCTGGGTGGTGGGATCATTCGTACACCAGACCTCTGTGACATGCAATTTACCCATGTAACAAACCTGCACATGTACTCGCTGAACCTAAAATAAATGTTGAAAAAAAATTACAGGAGTGGAGAGCAGGTTGCAGTATTAAGGAGTGGCCAGGAGAGGCAATGTTTAGAAAGCGATTTAAAACACCCTTCCATACCCAAATGCACAGCCACCCCTACCCCAACTCCTACCTCGCCCCTCACACATTGATTATCTCACAGTGTATGTGGATCAGGAATCCAGACACTGCTAGCTGTGTTTTCTGCTTAGGGTCTCTCTAGGCTATAGCCAAGGTGTTGGCCAGGCTGCATTCTCCTCTAGACACTCGACTGAGGAATCTGACTCAGAGCTCACTTGGGCTGTCAGCAGAATCCATTTTTTTTTGTAACAGTAGGACTGAGGGCCTTGACTTCTTGCCGGAGGTTGGCTAGAGGCTGTCTAGGGCTCCCTTAAGTCGCCTAATGTTCCTTGCCAGGTGAGCTTTCCCCATATGGCCACTTAACTTCAAGTCAGCAAGGACAGGCTCCAGAGCAAGTCTGCAAGCAAGAGAGTCTTAAAATTTAACATCATCACAGGAGTGACATTCCATTACCTTTGCCATATTCTATTGGTTAGAAGCAAGTCACAAGGCCTGCTCGTACCCAAAGAGAGGGAGTTATACAAGGGCACAAGCACCAAGAGGGAGTTTACGGGGAGCCACATTGGAGTTTGTGAACCACACTATCTTTCACTTTTTTTTTAAGAGACGGGATGGGAAGGGAAGCAAATAAACATGGCAGTTACCAGTGCAGGAAGATTTGTTTCTAAGTTTACCTTCACAGCATTTATGGCCTTCCAAGCTGACACGAGGCCATGAAAGCATCCTAGACCCGTAGCCTCCATGCTGCTGAGCGCCTTACTCACGCTTTGCATTTGGCAGTTTGCATTGCCACTTGCTGTGTCATTTTGGTTTTTCCCTTCATCTTTTGTTTAAATAAACTTTATTAAGTATGCAACATGAGTTTTAACAAGTGTATACCACTGTATAACAAATACCACGCAATCAAGATTAAAGTATTTCCATCACCCCAAAAACGTTTCCATATGTCCTACAGGTGCTACGTGTTCCAAACTTTTCATACCTCCGGCTGCAGAAAACCATCGATCTGCCTTCTGTTGATAGATTAGTTCTGTCTGTTCTAGAATTTCATTCAAAGTGAATCATGAAGTATAGACTATGGTGTCTGACTCTTTCACTTAGAATGATGATTCTGAGTTTCATTCATGTTATTTGTATCAGCAGTACCTTCATTTTTATTGCTGAGTGGTATTGCATTGTATGAATATAATACAATTTGTTTATTCATACCTTTGTTGATGAATGTATGAGTTGTATTCAGTGACAGGGTATTATGGATGAAGCTGCTACGAATATTCATGTACAAGTCTTTGTTTTATTTCTTTTGGGTAAATGCCCAGTAGTGGAACTGTTAGGTCATATAGTAAGCATGTATAGATTAAATGTCTCTTATCTGAAAGGCTTGAACCAGAATGTTTCAGATTTGTTCTAATTTTGGAATATTTGCGTATATATAACGAGATATCTTGGGGATGGGACCCAAGTCTAAACATAAAATTTATCTATGTCTCATATACACCTTACATAGAAGCCTGAATGTCATTTTATTTTTCTCTCGGGGACGCTGAATAAGCTGCAACCCTTCATGAGGTCAAGTATGGAATTTTCCACTTGTGGCATCGTGTTGATCCTCAGAAAGTTTTGGATTTTGGAACACACTGGATTTTGAATTTTTAGATTAGGAATGCCCAATCTGTATTTCTGCCCAACTATTTTCTAAATATTTCTGCCTAAGTATTTTCCAAAGTGGCTATGCCATAGAAAATAATTTTTAATAGCAACTTGAAGGAGATGACGAAGTGAGCCAAATAGAGAACTGAGGGAAGAATATTCTGGGTAAAGAAACATCAGGAAAGGCACTGGGGGTGATGCAGCATGATCAAGAGTAAGCATACTGGAAGATGAGGCCCCGCAGGGAATGGGGCTGGTGCAGTCAGTCCTTGCAGATGATTTTAAAGACTTCAGCTTGTTTTCAGAGTGACGTGGGAAGCCATTGAAGGGTTTTGAGCAGAGGTGGGTTCTAACAAATGCTTGTCCTGTCTGACTGTTAAAATGATAAATCTGGTTACAGTATTGCAAATAGGGCATAGGAGAACAAAAGCAGACACCAAGAGGACTCAGGAAGACACTGCAGGAATGTATGTAGGGACTGATGGTGATTAGGCTTAGGTAATAGCGATGCATGTGGGAGCAAATGGTGAAGGTGGCAAATCTAAAAGGCTTTGCTGATGGACTGGATGTGGCATGGGAGAGAAAGAAAGGAATCAAGAAAGACTCCAGGCATTTTGGCGTAAGCAACTGGAAGGACGGAGTTGGCATAACTGAAATAGGGAAGAGTATGTATGGAGCAGATTTGAAGGTGGAGAGTAGGGGTTCAATTTTGAACATTTGGTGTGTAATTTATTTCCTAGACAATTTATGTGCCAATATCAAGTAAGCAGTTGAATACATAAGTCTGAAGTTCAGGAAATATGGTTGGACTAGAGACATAAATTTGGGAGTTATCAGCAAGTAGATGGTTAAATATTAAATTTAAATAGTTAAAGCCATGAAACTATAGGAGATCACCAAAGGAGTTGGAGTTACAGCTTCCCAGGTGGAAGAGAAAAGGACCAGAGACTAAGCCCTGTATCACTCCAGCTATAGTTTGGAGAAAAAAGGAAGAATCAGCAAAGGAGATAGAGAAAGTACAAACCAGTGAAGTAGGAGAAAAAGTCCAGAATCCTGGAAGCCAAATGAAGAATGTGTATCGTGGAAGAGGGCAGGATCCGCCTTTCAAATGCTGCTGAGAGCTTGAGTAATATGATAATTAAAAATCGACCTTTGGATTTAACAACATGGATGTCATTAGTGATCTTGATTACAGTAATTCTGGTGAGTGGTGGAGACAAAAGCCTGACCGCAGTGAGTTTAAGGAACAATGTGAGGAGAATTGGAGTCAGTGAGTATGAATAATTACTTTGAGTTTTGTTTCAAAGGAGAGCAAAGGAATGGGGCAAACCTGATAAGGGTATGAGATCCATAGGGGATTTCTAGAAAGACATGTGAATAATAGCATCTTTGCATGCCAATAGAATTTTCCATTAGAAAGTGAAATATTGATAAAGAGAAGAAGGGGAGATGTTCTGGGTATTGCCTATTTAAGGGGAATAGGACTTAATATGTAAGTGGAAGGTTTGGCTTTAGGCAGCATGGATAGTTGATCTATGGTCATAGTGGAAAGATAGAGAATATAATCCTAGATGCTGTAGATGGATGGATATGTGGTAAGAGACTGTCAGTGTTTGCTTCTGGTCATTTTAAGATTCTCATTGAGGTATGAAGCCAGCTTTATTCCCCTACATGTGTTTTTAAATATATTTCTAGAATGAGTTACTCTTCCTCATGTGTACTAATTCTTGCTGACTTATCTTTGTTCACACCTGGAATACCTGTATCTTTTCAGCCCATAACCCGAATTACTTCTCAGAGTCCAACTCAGATTCCACCAGAACATTAATTTGATTGCTTGCAAATGCCTTAGAAGTTGCAGACGAGGCTGACCTCCACAGGAAGGGTGGAGGGGCCACTGTTCCATCCTTTCCTGTCTCCTCCCTCTCCGACCACCTGCCACCCAAGCCCTAGGCCCAGCGGCTTTGGAAGACTCCAGTTGAATCTTCACCTTTTACAGGGAGGGAGCAGTCTGCAAGACGGGTTGGCAGAAGTAGGAAGCAAACAAATTGAGAAAAGAAACAGTAAGAAGAGGAAGTTCTTGACAGGGAGAATTGTTTTCCAAGAGGGTTATATTTTTGAACAACATCCATTTGTTTGATAAATATATCATTATCTTCTACATGTGAGCACTGGGCTAGTGATGGGGTTCCAATGGTGAGAAGATAGAGGCGGTCCCCGCCCTCATGACACTGAGAGTTCAGTGTCTGAGCAGCGTCGTGACATGCTGACTCCTGTTAAGTGCAGTGCCTGTTACCATCCCTGCCCAAAGGTTTTGCTTCACTTATCATTAGAGTCATTTGGTATTTTGGTGGTTGATGGATGCCAACACCCCACAAAACTCTCCAATGTTCTATGAGACCACAGGATTAACTGTGATGCAGGTCACACTGTGACTTCAAGCAAAGTACTTAAAGCAAGTACATCCTTTCCTAACATAAAGCAGTGCTGTCCAATGTAATTATAAGCCACACATGTAATTTAAATTTTTCTGGTGGCCACATTTTAAAAAATGAAAAATATTATGTGAAATTAATGTTAATACTATATTTAAAACATTATCATTTCAACATGAAATCAACATTTTAAAATTATTGATGCAATTTCACATTCTTTTGTGTAGTTAGTCTTTGAAACCCAGTATGTGCTAAGTCTGAAATCCTCACAGCACATTTTGATTTGCACTAGTACATCTCAAGGGTTCAATAGCCACATGTGGCTCATGCTTACCATCCCAGATGGCACATCTGTAGAGTCTACAGGGTAAGTGCTGTCCCTGGTCCCGAGCAGAAGTAGAACTTCAGAAGAGTTGCCTGATCATGGGACCTGGCTTCAGGACACAGCCAGGCTTCCAGGGAAGGAGTGACTGCTAGATGTTAGAACTTAGAGTTCAGTTGTTGTGTGAGATTTGATGTAAGAAAAATGGTACTAGACTTTGCAGAACACCAGTGACTGGCTTTGTCCTTTATGGAGCAAAGATCAAAGTATGTTTCAATCCAGAATTAAAAGCTGAATCTGGGGATAAATGTCAGATTATGTTAGATGTCACAGATAATTTTAAAATATTTAGCAAGTTTCCTATGTAACAATTTATCTATAGAAAAATTAGTATGGTTTTTATACTCTGAGGTAAGATGTTAGTTTCCAGTTCTATAGCTGCAGCCCAAAGAAAGCATTTATGTGAGAAGTCAAGGAAGTGAAGGATGGTTCCCATGAGCTCCAGTTCCTAGATAGCTGACAAAAACAAGTATTCTAAACATCCCCTTTAGCTCCCTCAGCAGGGCTGGGCTCCTGTCTCCATACAAGTTGTCCTGAGGGATTGCAGGGGTTCCAGCCTTACCCCTGGCTTCTGCAGGAGGCCTGTCCTTGGCTAAATTAAGCCCAGCCAGGCCTATTTGTGAACAGAGAGGCTCCAGCCAAGTGAGGGAGATTGGTTCTGCTAAGGAATGTCCTGGGGAGGGGAAAGAATCACTGAGATCACTGGTATTTATGTGTATGTTTTCTCACTTGCCAGCTCAGTTGGGCCACATCAACAGAGGCCTCTGGGACACAACCAAGATTCTAACAGAGTGACTATAGGGAATGAATAGCTCATGACACACTGAGAAGGTTTTAATTGGAGATCAGTGTGAATACCACAGTAGAGTGTATCTTGGGAAGTCGGTGCTCAGAGTTAAATAAAACTGGCCAAACACCTAATTTCCCCCATTTGTCTTTTTGGTTTTTTTTTTAAAAAAGATTTTATTTTTATTAAAAATTTTTTTTTAATGAGACAGGAGCTTTCTATGTTGCCCAGGCTGGTCTCAAACTCCTGGGCTCAAGGGATCCTCCTGCTTCAGCCTCCCAGAGTGCCAGGATTACAAGCGTGAGCCACCACACCACCTGCTCAGATTTTGTTTTCTAGGGCAGTTTTAACTTTATATCAAGGTTCAGCAGAAGGGTCAGAGATTTCCCATTTACTTTCTGCCCCTACATACATACCTGTGTACATACAACCTTCCCCACTATCAAAATCCAAAGATGTCTCATTTTTAATATATCTTTTCTTGGGTTCTTAAGTTTAGTGTTGACCAGAAATACCTCTTATTATGATTCATGCATCTGACTGCCTTTGGGAAAACTAACATTTATTGAACACCTGCTATATGTCAGGTATTTTTTTTTTTTTACACCTTTTCATTTATTACCCTGAAAGGTAGGGATATTAGCACCATTAAAAAAAACTAAAAACTGAAGGAAATGAAACTTAGATTAAAGTGATTTACCTCTAGAATACAGAGATGAAATATGAGAAACTGTAAAAAATAGTTGAATATCTCCTTTTTATATGGTTCAACCTAATAGAATGTGAGAGGGCCCCTGTTTGAACCCAGGGCAATTTAGTTCTAAAGCCTATACTTTGCATTGTACTGTACCACTGCCCTAAAATTACTAGAATAGTACTGGATGCTTTATTTTCCCTTGGCGGTGCTGTAGTTATATTTCTGCTCTCCAGAAGACTAGAACCGGGATGCTTAGAGAAAGAGCAAACGAAGGCATGGTATATCTTGAGTTAGGTCAAGGAGCCTAGGTTGGGAGACTAAAGCCAGGAGTTATATGATGGACCCGCATTGATTCATGTATCTGCTGCTATTTATATCTGCCACCTGTCGGAATTTCCGTACAGCTATCTGATTCTGTGTTCTCTTTTGTTTGTTGCATGCTATGATAATCATTGGCTTAACTATCCCTATAGGCTGTAAATTCTCTGAAGACTGTGATTCTGTCTCACTCTTTCTAGTACCTATTAAAGTCCTTGCACATACAAAGTAGGCGCTCACTAAATATTTGATGAAAAAACAAATGAATAAACAAATGCTACTATCTCAGCATTCCAATGAGCACTGTCTCTTTGTCTCTGTCTGTCTCTGTCTCTCTACACACACACACACACACACACACACACACACACACACACACACACACCCCCTAGCTGTGTCTCTCCAAACACCTAGCCTCCTTAGCATTTGTCCATGACCTCAGTGCTTACTCAGACATGGATACCTGTGTTTGTCTAATCAAGGTAAGCCAGGCTGGGAAAGGATTGGTATTGGTTTGAGGCTTTTACTAAGGACTGACATAGGTTGAGCTTGAAACATGACCTGAACAGAGCAGTTTTGCCATTTGGATATGGAGCCTTGTACCGAATAAACTGAAACTTTTCCACTTGGTTTTTTCCATCTCTTTGGAGAACAGGACTGGACACTAAGCAGGCTCTGGCAGGAGAGTGTCCTGGTCTTGCAGAATCTTCTGGTTGCTGAGGCTGAGGACACAGCCCCACTGTCCTTTCTCTGGCAATGAAGGACACGTTACATATTGGGGTGACTTATGTTTCTAATTTGGGACTTAACTGCACTAGTAAAAGACAGCAAATATGGAATCTGTAGAAAGGCAGAGATTGTGCATTTGAATCAAGGCTTTCTTCCCTTCACATTAAAGTCTAAAAACAATGCTTTGCATTTGAACACCTTCTGATTGGTGGCTAGACTTCTCACATAAGCATAAAAGATGAGTAATGCAGGTGGTATTATCATTCTTATGGATAAGAAAGAGAGGCTCTTATTCAAGTTAATTGTATAAAAACATAAAGCTCTGGAGATGCCTAGCCTAAGGTCACACAGGGAGTTAATGTCAGCCAGATATCTAGACCCACTAAGGCTTCATTTTTGCTCTAAAACTTATGAATAGAGAAAAACTTCATTTACAAAAGAATTCACTTGGAAGCTACTAAACTGTATTTCTAGGGATCGGGCAATGACCAGTCCTTTCTTTGTCTTTTGGTCAAGACAAATAGAGTCCCTTAAGAAAATGCTCAGTGCTTCTTCCTGTTTATTATAGAGTTAACGGCCTTGGCCCATTGATATCAGAGAAGCCCGGAGAAGAAATTCACTCTGCGTACAAAAAGTACTTACTTACCACACTTTTCCTAGAAGAGATAAGATTCTAAAAAAGAAAAGGTTTTAAAATAAAAGCCATTCACTAATAGTTACTTTTCACCTTTGATGAATAATCAGGAGTTACATAAGGAGCTCCCTACTAGATTTTGAAACTCTTCCTCCCACTAAATTATAATTTTTTAATTCCTCTAGTTTACCGAATTTATTAGAGTGGGATTTGGTCATATGGATTTTTGCCCCAAATAAAGACTCTTTTGTGGAAGGCCTGCTCCTCTCTGGCTTGCTTCCCACTAACTTGCAAAGGTGCAGTATCCATTTCCTTCACTCGCTGACCTTAATGCAACTCTGATGACATACACTGAGAGCTCCTTGAGGTCAAGGACGATGATGCCAAGAAAAGCACTTAGGTTTTGGCAATCCTTAATCTCCAATACTTTCTTGTTGACTTTATCAGTGAATGTATCCTGGCATGCTGTCCAGTTTTTTTTTTAAAAAAAAAACTGTTTATTTATTACTGTTATTATTTTGAGATGGAGTCTGCCCAGGCTGGAGTGCAGTGGCACAATCTCGGCTCACTGCAACCTCTGCCTCCCGGGTTCAAGTGATTCTCCTGCCTCAGCCTCCCAAGTAGCTGGGATTACAGGTGCCCGCCACTACGCCCAGCTAATTTTTTTATTTTTAGTAGAGATAAGGTTTCACTATGTTGGCCAGGCTGGTCTCGAACTCCTGACCTCAAGTGATTCACCCTCCTCAGCCTCCCAAAGTGCTGGGATTATAGGCGTGAGCCACTGCACCCCTATTTTCTGAGTGTCTGTTCTTAGCCCAGCAGCAAACTGTGAGGGATATAAGCTTGCAGATGAGTTGAAATGCATATACATGAATGCACAAATGTGAAGTTAAATGCCAAAACAGAAATGTAAGTCATCTTCTACTTTGGGTGAAATGGAAAAAAATAAAAAATAAATGTAAGTCATCAATCCAAGAGTGATAACAAAGTGTTTATTCCTGAAACTTATACTGAGAGTTATTGTGAGCCAAGAACTTTTCTAAAACCTAAATGGAGAGGCAGACATTTTAAATAAACAACGAAAGGCAGAGTTGGGTGAGTGCTACAGTAGAGGTAAACATTGGATGACTTGGTATGAATCCTGGTTTACTAAAGACAATCTTGATTTTTGCCTGTTGCCCAGAGGTAATTATGATAGCACCTCTTTGCAGTATCAGAAGAATCTCAGTTATTAAATTATAGTGATATAAGTTATAAATGAAGTACAGTTGAAATGAAGAGAAAATAGATTATTTGTTTTGGCTGTGAGGTTGTGGAAAGGTTTTTGTAGGAGAGGATGTTTGAGCTGAGCCTTAGTGAAGAACGAGAAGCCATCATAGGCTGACAGCAATTCAGGAAAAGCCTTGGTGGCATCCAAGGACACTTGTGTGATTGATTTCTCAATCAGCAAAAGCCCTTGTGTTTAGTGGAGAGTACTACCACCAATGGCTAGCGAGGTCTTGGAAATGATCTCACCATGAACTATCATCACTCAGAACTCTAGTTATCAGAAAAATGGCTGCTGGGTAATGACTGATGTCATGATCCCGTGTCAGTTCAAGCTGAGTAAGGTGAGCAGGTGCGAGGGAGAGGAAGAGAGTGAGTAAAGCAATGTGAAAGTTGAAGAGACTAAAGGATGATACGAAGTGAAGTGAGAGAACTGTCCTTTTACTGGTTCAATCTGCCCAATTAAAAAGTTGCAGTTCCTCTTTAAACAAATCTTGTTTTTAATTTATTTCTGCATCTCTTCTTTCCTCCCTGTAGCCCATACCGTGTTGTATTCTGAGTCTCCCAACTTTGACAGGTGTCTAGAGGCAGGTTTAACTTTCTTCATCCCTCAATATTGGGCAGCAGACTCTGCACCACGGAGTCTATGTGAGTCTGTGGCTGAAAGAAGCTGTCATCGGGAGCCGAATTTTCTTTGCTCTCTATTTGGAGTTTAGGTAATTGCAGAAATGAAAATGAGAAAATTAAAAAAATAGGGACATTTACCTTTTTGGGATGAAAATGCCCCCTTTGACTTTGCATTATGTAACTTTGAAAATTTTCAACTATAAACCAAGACCATGAAAACGGCGCCTCCCGACGTATGCGTCTCGTTTACCAGGGAGCCGTGTTCCTGTCACTCAGCTGTGATGTTTCCCAACATTCTGCTGCTCTTTTCAGTGATCTCCCTGCACCGTTCCTTCCTCCACTCCTGACAGCGGCTCTCTGACATCATGTCATTTTATTTGGAAAGACGTCGGAATGTAACTAACAAAGAAGGCTTTGTTTTTAAACATAACCACAATACTATTATTGTATCCAAAAAGCTTAAAAATAATTCCATAATACCATCTAATACTGGATCCCTACTCAATTTCCCCTCTAAAGTGTCCGTTTTAAGATCTGGAGATGTTAAGACTGTTTCTGAGCTCCAGTGTAGTCCGTTTAGCCCTTCTAACCGAGAGCACGAGCGGTGGAAGAAGGCGGGAATTATACAGTGCATTCGATCTTTTATTGCCAATTGGTTAATAATATGCCTATTAGAGAACATTCTTAGTTCAAAACTGAGAGTCTTTCATTTATTTTTTATTTTTTTGAGAAGGAGTCTTGCTCTCTTGCCCAGGCTGGAGTACAGTGTCATGATCTCAGCTCACTACAGCCTCTGCATCTCGGGTTCAAGCGATTCTCCTTACCCTCCTTAGTAGCTGGGATCACAGGTCCCTGCCATCATGCCTGGCTAATTTTTGTGTTTTTAGTAGAGACAAGGTTTCGCCAGGTTCGCCAGCCTGGTCTGGAACTCCTGACCTCAAGTGATCCACCCGCCTCGGCCTCCCAAACTGCTGGAATTACAAGCATGAGCCGCCGTGGCCAGCCAAAACCGAGAAGCTATTTTAAAGGCTTCAGATTAAAAAGTTCTCCACGGAATCGCACAGCCTTATCTGTCCCCTTCTCACTCATTTAACAAACATCACTGTGACTCCACTTCTGCCTGCTGTCCACGCAGTCCTCGTTCGTCCTCTTGTGGGTTCGCTCTTGCAGCGCTTTTAGTGCACACACAGGTGGGAGACACCGTGAAGACCTCAGATTAGCCACAGCGGCCGGTGATTTGCACCAAACATTTTGCTGGGTACTTCACATAAATTCATTCATTCCTCACTACAAACTTTGAGGTAATTGTTTCA